>PVLA01006757.1:0-117486 GCA_004027455.1 Hydrochoerus hydrochaeris
CTCTTCATATGAACCCAACCAGGCCTTACCCGTCATGGGCCTGCAGGACAGCAATTGGTCCTGTGCCTGTCTTAGGCGGCCGGTGGCGTAACATATGTGTCCTAGTTGCCCGTCTCTGGCTGCCTGTCCAGTGTCTCAGGGCAGTTGTCTCACAGGAATTTTGTAAATCCTCCTCCATGAGCTCTTTCATTTAAAGCTTCTGTATAAACTCTCTCATACTACTCACAGAAAGTAAAATTTCACAATTAGTTTTCACAAAGTTATTTAGAGGGTTTCTAGTAACTCCTCTGGAGTTTGTATTTTCAATTTCATATTGAGTATTACATGAAAATATATATATGTGAATTACACAAATTACAATTATCAGTACAAAACATTACAAGATCCTTGTGCCCAATTCCCACATGCGGTGTCCTTTTCCTGGAGAAGTGATTCCTTGAAGCGCACTCCTCCACCCATGGACCTTGTCACAAGGCGTGGATGGACTAGGACGCGGCACTGGGGACTTTATTGAGACCTTGTCTCGAGATAAACTTTTAAGAAGTACCAGGGGTATAGCTCAGTGATAGAGTACCTAGCTAGCATTTGTGAGGCTCTGGGTTCAATCTCCAGTACTGTAAAATAACCACCATAGCAAAAAACAGGAAATTCTACCAAAAACTATTTGGTACCTAGCATGTTGAATAATGGAATTATGTTGCAAGTCTGTCTTTCCTGAGGAGTACAAAAGAGAAAGTGCTTGTTATTTAACTTTTTGACCTATCATTAATGTTTTATTATATATAGTTTTGTTAGAGTCTCACTGTGTCTCTTTACTTGACTAGTGGTTTTATCTCATAAACTTTTCTTTGTTGACATTCTTAGCCTTACCTTACAATTACTTCTGTCCTACCAGAAGGTAAGCACTATAGAGTTAAGGACCTTAACATTTTTCCTTGTGGAATTCTGTACAAAACCGAGTAGACCTCTTTTTCAGAGAATGACTTAATTCATACTGTTGAAATAACCTAGAGTGAAGTAAGTCTCTATTCCTGCCAGGGCAAGAGGGGAGGCCTTGGCTTTGTTGAGCTCCAGTTGTGGTGTCCTTGACACCTTGGTGTCACTGTACAGGAGCATGAGCTGCTCTGCTCCTCCCTGGCCCCTTGAACTCGGTCACACTAACTATAGTGCCTTGCTTGGGACGCCCACATTGTAAACACTGGTGGAAATAGTCTTCATCCTCTCTGCCACAGAAAATCTAAGTGTGTGATATCTGAGATGTTAAATAGGAGAAAAAGGGTAGCATTTGAGAAGTTAATTTGAAAAAAAAAGTTTAAAAATTTAATTGTGATGATTTTTGTTGTATGCCGAGGAGGGAAGAAGTTTCATCATCTTTTCAGTCCCTTTTAAAAGCACATTCAGGTAGCTGCTACTTGTCCTCTGTACCATGGATTAGGTCTCTGCTGTTTCATAGAGAACCAGAAGGAACTGAGACCCATGATTCCAACACTCTTCTGCTGATCCCAAGTCCTCCTCTCTCCTTCAGGATGGGCAGATCTGAGGAGTGCCCATGCTGGCAATGAAGGAATTTGTTACCTCTGTGGAGAGAATATTAACTGGGTTCCACCCACCATGACCATTTAATGATCTGCCTAATAAGTTCCTTGAGTTAGCTCTTCTGATCCCAAATTACCCTGCTCTCTCTGAATTACACAAGACATAGTTCTTTGGTTCTTCTTGAATTATGTAGAACATTGGCAGCTGTTTTCATTTCCAAGGCCCCTTTTTCTGGTTGTACTAGAGCATCTGCACAGTAACGTGTAATTTCCCAGCAGGATTTGTATGGTGAGCATGAACTGCAGCTTGACACTAGCATCAGGCACTTGGATGAACAGTCTAAGCAGTGCTGAGAGGGAAATTCATTGCACTAAATACATAAATTAGAAAAAACAGCAGGTCAATAAAACAATCTTTTCTTACCTAAGAAATAGAGAAATAGAATAAACCCAAAGCAAGCAGGAGAGAAGAAATAATAAAGAGCAGGAATCACTGAATTCAAAACAGAAAAATAATTAGAGAAAAATCAGTTTTCTCTAATATTTAATTTTGAGTTTTTCCATTTTTAGTTGAAGCAGCTGGTTCTTTGAAAAGTTCTACAACACTGACAAATCCTCGGAAGGTTGACAAAATACACCAAAGTAATTAAAAACTCCCAAAGCATGAATTGGCAGTATTAGTTATGAACCAGAGAATAGAAGTCCAGACCTTACAGTTGCTGAAAGGATATGAGAATGCTAGGAACCACTCTATACAAGTCAATTTGACAACAAGGAAAGAAAATAACAATTTCTCAAAAAATAATCATAAGCTTCCATACCCCACAATATGAAATAAATAAATTGAATAGCTGGAATAATTATGGAAGTTGAATGTATAATTTGAAAATTAAAATCCTCAGATCTGGATGATTCCATTGGAGAATACTACCAAATATTTGAAAACTGAATTTATACCAATTTATGTAATCATTTCTGGAAGATAGAAGAGGAAGGAGAACTTCCCAATTAATCTTGTGAAATTATCCATACCCTGATACCTAAACCAAACACAGATAATCCAAAGCAAAAATGGAAAAATACAAAGTTATAGACCAGTCTCCCTCATCAGTATTGATGTAGAAATCCTTTAAAAAATGGCAAGCAGAATTTAATAATAGATAAAAAGATTTGTAGTCTCTGGAAAACAGTTTTATTTTTTCCTTAATGGTAAATATACAACTACTATGTAATTCAGCAACCATAGTTGCTTAGACACTTAACCCAGAGAAATAAAGACTTATGGTCACATAAACACTTATACATGGATATGTATAAGAGGCTTTTTTGGGTTAGTAGCACCAATTTGGTAATAGCCCATATCCTTCATGAGGTAAATGGTTAAACAAACTGTGTGGTACACCCATATCATGGCCTCCTCAGAGGACAATAACCCAAACTATTGATCACATAGCAATTTGAATCTCCAAAGAGCGAAGCTGAATGAAAAAGTCAGTCCCTTCAAGCTGCACATTGAATGTCTTGACAGATTGGAGAAGAGGAAACCAGACTGACAATCACCAAATATTAAGAGAGGAGCAGAGGGTGGAGGGAAGTGAATGGCTGGCAGAGGGCAGGCGGGAGAATCTAGGTAATAAGCATGTCCTGCCTGTTTCCAGGATGAAGGTCAGCGTCTTGCTAACGATACCGTATTGTGGTTGTGCAGGACCATTGCGAGAGCCTCAGTAAAGGCTACATGAGAATTTTTGGTCTCATTTCCTACAGCAGTATTTGAATCTACAATTGTCTCAAAATTTTGAAAATTAAGTAAACAGTAATAAGTTTAAAAATTTGTGGTTACTGATAAAATGAACTAATAGCTGAGGAGTAATGCATATATGAGTCAAAATAAGTTTTCATTCCTTTAATATTTGCCTTCTATATTTATAGAACTTTTAGAATTCTTTGATTTTAGAAAATCTAAGAAAATACAGTGATAACTTATTTGTTAGATAAATTGCATAGTATATATTTCAAAAGGGTGGATATATGTATTAAGACAATGTTTATATTTTCAGTTAGCATTAATAATTATTTAAATTGATTTGGTTTAGGATGTTTCAACATATGCATATAGCATGCACTAATCAAATCCAGCCTCCCTTTATTTGCCCTTCCCCCTTTCTCAGTGTCTAATAATCACTTTTTGGCATTTGGGTTGGCTTTGACTACTATAAACTGTGAGCCAAAATAAACACTTCCTCTTTAGAGTTGTGGGTGTTGGATATTGTCTTAGTGATGGCAGGCTAACGGAGACATTTGGCATGCTGCTTTCAGTTCCTTTGAATAGATACCTAGAAGCTGGATAGCTGCCTTACAGGTAGATGTAACTTTAGTTTTTGGAAGCATCTGCATGCTGTCCTCCGTGGTAAGTGTACCAACTTATATTCTCATCAGCAGTCATGAGAGTTCTCTCTTTGAATTCCTGTCAACATTTTGATGTTTATTTTTGATAGTTGCCTTTCTAATTGGGGTGAGATGATATTTCAAAGAAGTTTTTTATTTTCATTTTCCATATGACTTATTTTATTAGGCATTGTTTCATACATTTGTTGGCCATTTGTTTTTCTTCTTTTGAGACATTTATTCATACCATTTGCCCATTTTTTTTAATTGATTATTTTGTCATTAAGTTCATTGAATTCCTATTATATATTCTGGATAATGATCCTTTGTAAAGTGAATCGTTACTATTTATTTTGAGTTTAGAAATATTTAGCTCTTCCTGCTTTCATACTAATGACTTTTCATTAGAATATGAGAGGATATTTTCCTGTATTTTAAGTGCAATTTAACATTTGAAAAGGAATTCTGAATCTGTGGGTTACGGTATTCTCTAGGAGTGGCAATCATGAATACAGTGGACATAATATTTGAGCTTTGATTTTCTATTATTCCATTTATAACATTTATTTTCTATAGAAGTTTGCTTCTTCTAGTCTTAAGGGGGCTAATGCTACTTTCCTCCAGTAGTAGACGTGGAAACTCTTCCATATTTGGCTAGGCTTTTAACAGAGCATCCAGAGTAGGCACTGGAGGAAGTGACTTGCGTTTAGTTTGGTCCTGCTGGTAGATTTGGGAGTGGCGTTTTTGACTGATCCCAGGCTAAGTGATAATAGCAGAACCCTGCCTTGCTGCATCTTTCTGGCTCCTCCTCGCCCTCATGTCCACTATCCCTTCTGCTCCATCCCATGTCACTGCTCTTAGGTGTTTGCAGCTCTGTATCATCATGACTGGGGGTAATGACTGATGCTGTCTTTGTCTTTGAGAGGATTCAGGTTAGTAGAGAATCTCAGTAGGCAGAGAAGGCTCCAAGGTTTAGTGACAGGATTCAGATTGCAGAGTGGAGCCTTTGATCCTGAAGACTCTGTGGGGTGGCTCATAGGGCATATTGTGTGGGCGGCTGCCCTAGAGTCTTCCAGGGCTCTCCTGTTCTGTCCAAGTGTGAAGCGGGCATGTTTTGAGTGAACTGAGGAGATTTCAAAGTGAAGGTTCCACACAGCTTCTTGTCCAGTACAATGGTACCATCAGAGTGGTTTTTGGATGCAGCATAAGGAGAAATTCTAAACACAAAGATTTCTTTTGAGTTTTGTTTCATTCATTAACCCAAAGGCACTTGTCTTAATATGGTACACTTAAAACTTGTATGGCAAAATGTTTCTAAAGGATTTGGGAATACAATTGATTGGCTTACTAGTATGGATAAAAAATTGTTTCTTACATGATCAAAATACACTCTGGCTTTGTTTTTCAAAATATAAAATCAATCGAGCATTTATTACAAGTATAGCTATAACATATATATCAGTGTATAATAAAAAAGTGGAGAGGAGATTATAGAGCAATTCCTTCCCAAGAGAGCTTAGCAGAAGTCATGCAGACTGCAGCTGATCAGAAGCTTTCACTCCCACAATCACGGTTAGCTCTTACTGCAAAGATTGCACTATTCTTATATAGAGATTCTTCAAGTCAGAGTTTTATTTCGCATAAACCCTCAAAGAAGTGGCAAAGTACTGGAGAAAAAAAGTCCATTTCTTTCAGTTGGCTAGAAAGAAAATGATTATGTTTAGCATAACTATTTTTATCTCATCAGTCTTTTGCTGCCTGTTGTTTACCATCTGAATGTTGAGTCGGCAAGTTACTTTGCAGCTTTCACACGTGGGTTAGCATTAAAGAGATGGACACTTTATTCTCTCTCCAGTCCTCCATTCCATGCTTCATTGTTTAATAATTATATATATACATATATATATATATATGTATATATATATATATATATATATATATATATTTCTCACATTAAATAATGAGTCACGGAATGGAGGAATTAATAAACACACAACACACACATGGACACTCATACTTCTTTTTATCAGTTAGACGAGGGGCATGTTTCTACTTACTTTTTTTTATTGGTTAGAAGAAGAGCATGTTTCTATATTTTATAAAATAATGCACTTCCTAGAAAACTAAAGATAGGTATTTGAATCAGCATGTTCCAGTGCTCACTAAAACACCATTTAGGAAAGGCCCTTACATTATAGCTGCTTTGTTTCTTGCAAGAAATACTAAAACATGCTTGGTACCTAAATTTACCCCTTAGAAACTAAAATCCATCCGTAACTCTGTCCTGATTAACCTCCAGAATAAGACTACAGACCTCCTTTGGGGAAGGACACGGCAGTAGTGAGAGGATCCTTTAGCACAGGATTAAGGTAACTATTTGGAAAATATAAAGTTTGATAAAATTATACCCGTTTCATTTGAAAGCATATCACAAGTATGTTAATTTTAAAAATTGCTTTTGGAATTGAATTTTGAAAGCCAAAGTCTTAGTTGAGGTTTTGGTTTCCCATGGGACGTAGGTCCTGCCCTGGGCCCTGGTAGAGGGTGTGTGTTATGAAATCACAGCATTTTCAGCCTTGGGAAGGTCTCACTGAGAGGCCAGGTAATGGGATAGTGAGGAGCCTGACACTCAGAGTTTAAATTTCAGGCCCTGTTCACCTACATTATTTGACTCCTGATTTGAGGCTTCTTGTTTTTGTGCGACCGCAAAGTATTTATTGCTGGTTGAAAGTCTGGTGGGATGCAGTCTGCTGATGGCTTCTGAACTGTTTGCAACCGGCTTAAAGTTTTGGGAGCAACATATAAATGTCACTTGTCATTTATGTTTTAGCTGCCTGGATTTCAGCCCACGTGCATTTTGAAATCTTTGCCTCTTGAGTACACATCAGACAATAAATCGCATCAGTGTATGTAAGCAGCTAAGCATCTTCTTTACTGGTAGGGTTTATTCAGGTTTCATGTTGGTAACATCTTACCTTCTACAGTAAGCCTGGAAAGGTGGTTGCAATTTTTACCTGAACACAAATTATTGAGTATTTACGAATCCAAAGAGCACTAAATTTAGAGTGCGGTCTCCTGATTGGTTTTGGCAGACAAGGTAGACCAGGGTGGATGACAGGCATGCTGTGGAACACGGGTGTACTCCTGGGGGACCTCAGCTCTTCAGAGCCATATGTCCTGCCCTGCTGTCCATCCACCTGCACCTGCCACTGGCTACGGCTCAGGGGATTGCAGAGAACCTCATCAAATCCTTCTTTTCAATAAGTGGAAAGAAATGCTGAGCCTAGAGTAGGCAGTGGAGTGTTGGGTGCTGAGGTTACTGTCTGAGTGGCGGGGTACCCTAATACAGACGCTACAGCGCTGTGTTTGAGGTCTGAGCCCACGCTGGGCCTCTGCGGAGCAGAGAGCTGATAGTCGTACTGAAAGTTAACAGTCTTCTCCAGAAGAAAGGAGAAATGAGAGTAGAGAGCTACAGAGGTATGAGATAGCACATGCAGGTTGTTGAGCATGGGGAAAATTGAGAAAGGCACAGGATTTCCACAGAGTGCAGATGGAAAGAGCTGGAGTGAAAAAGAAGGCTCCAGAGGACTTTGGTGCGAGAATTTCAGAGCAGATGGTTACTCAAAGCTGAACCTGATTCCTCTTCTGTGGCCATGCAGAACATAGTTCTCCTGAAATCTGGAGACTTATCCTGGAGGAACTGCAGAGATAGCGAAGGATTTTCCCAGAGGGATTTTTGTGATCACATCTGATTGCTGAGGACTTTATCTTGTCAGCCAGAGGAGAACAGCCCAGTGAGACTGAGATGAAGAAAGGAGAGGCCCCAGGAGGGTGGCAGGTGACACTGCAGTGAAGTGGTCACCTCAACCCAGCAGTGTGGGGGGCACGTATTGCAGGGATACCCTGTGGTGTGGAGCCAAAGGGCCAGGCACGGGGCTGGGGCGCTGAGCTTGCTCAGTGACGCAGGAGGGAAGCCTGGCTGCCCGCAGCCTGCAGCCCCAGGACTGGGACTCCAAGACACCGGGGACCAGATCAGCGAAGTGGCCGAGGGGCAGGTTGGAGAGGAAGAGCATCACTTTCCCTACTCTGCGCGGGATGCAAAGGTCTCAGGCAGCACTCTTGTGGGGGGGCAGGGCCTCTCTCCTTGCACCACCGCCTGGTTCCCATGAGCAAGGTGCTGGCTCTGCCTAGGAGCCTGCCAGGAGCTGCTCCCCTTCCCTTGCCTTTCCCTCCCTCCCCTCCCACCCCTCCCCTCCCCTCCCCCCCCCCCCCCCTCCCTTTCTCCCTGAGCCCCCTTCCATTCCCTGAGCTCAGCTTTCTCTGGGGAGGCCCTAGCGCTGAGCCAGGAGCAGTCCTCTCGACAGGAGCCAGTGCACAGGGCATCTTACCCATTGTGCATCTTGGACAATTTGAGAAGGGAGGAAAGGGTTGCTTAGGGGGAAGTTGATTCACAATGGAGCAATTTGGAGGTTGCTCATTACATATTTAAAGGAGCCATTCCATGGAATTACATTTTATTAAATATAATTTTACAGCATTTTATGGATTAAATTTTGGCATAATAATTGGAGGAGGCCTTTAGAGTAAAATATTAACTGAATTAGCAAGTTCCAATGTGTTAAATACAAAACATCCTATAATCTGAAAATTAAATACATTAAATATAAAATATTCTATAATCTGAAAATTTCTTCGTGAAATTGTAGTAACTGTAAGTGAATTTTTAAAAATCTACATTAGCCATGAATTACCTTACAACTCTACTAAGCAAATACATTACTCAAGAGTACTGTGTGGTTTAATAGTATCATTCTCTCACTGATGTACCTCATTTTGATTACTTACATGTTTACTGGATCTCATAAGTTTAATAAAATGTTTTGTTGTAATGAACTTTTTATTCAAAGTAGGACATTTGAAAACTATAGAGAAAATGATAAAATTTAATTTAAAACCTGATACACATGATTATTTTTACATGTGTGTACTGTATACATGTAATTTTCCTAGGCTATTGATTTTATTTTTAAAATATCTTAGCTTTTTTCTAAGAATCTCTTGGTACTGGTTCAACTATCAGAAGACTTTGACTCCTTTTAAAAAATATTTTAGGAACTTCAGTTAATTTTTTTTTTATAGAAGGAAATGGAGTTCTTTAAATATTGGATGGAAACACGACTGTGCTGCTGCTCCTGGGATGGTTCAGGCGTGTTTTCCGAGCTGCTGGGAGCAACTCCGCTTCCGGAGGCCGGGCTGGGCGGCCCCAGTCGCCAGCCCACGCTGTGACTCGGGGCTTCTCCGGTGCCTCCTTGGCTCTTCTCTAAGCGCCACGCTGGTTTACATTCCTGCTCCTTAGACTGTACATACCCCCTACCCTCCACCCCCACACCCCCTGCACCCCGTCATAAACACACACTTCTAAAAACAAAATGGTGTTGGGCTGGAGGTTTAGCTCAGCGGCAAAAGTGTCTACCTGGCAAGCGCGAAGACGTGAGTTAGATGCTCAGTACCCAGTAAATAAAAATAAAGTGGTATTTAAGCTATTTACCCTCTTCTTGGTCAGTTTTGAATCGACGCACTTCAATTTTGCACATTTTCAGTTAGCACTAGGCACATGTTTTGACTTCAAAATAACTGTTGAAAGCCGATTTATCTATTTTACCAAAACATAGTACCTTCCTGCCGGATTCTCAAATTTATGAGTATATAAAACTGCTTATGAAATTTATCCTAATATTCCCTTATAAATTAAAGCTATCTTCATGTATAGATCTTGTCTCCGAGGAAGGTGCAGTGTTGGGCATTGGGGGACCTGGAAATGACAAGATGGGCCTGGGGCAGGAGAGATCTTCTACCCTCCCCCCCCCTCCCCTGCCCCCTTCCTCCTCTACCTTCCTTTCTCTGTTTGCAGAGGCTTCTTCTCATTGCCCACTGTGGAGGTCAGGCCTCCTCTTGAGGCTTGTGCTCAGGAACTTTAGAGAAGTACGTGTAACTGGCTCTTATTCTAACAAATGCTGCATGAAACTTTATTTTCTTCTGAAACCTTTATTGTTTAAAGAAGAGAGATTTGTGTAAATGAAATACATTGTTATTGGCAGAACTTAAAGAATCTATTTTAGTAGCGGGGAATAATTTTGAGGGGGGCGGGGTCATCACTACTAGTTTGGAAAATCAGAACCGAGTTTGCCTTCTGTATTTGTAGACTTAGGACATGGACGGTTTTCCATTTTTTAAACTTACTCATAAGAAGCAGATGGACTAATTTGCCATCTGCTTAAAATGGTAGGATCCAGATGTTACAAAGGTGAATGTAATTTATCTATGAATGTATCAAATGTTTCCTCCTCAGCATGGGAGTAATCAGGGAGAAAACAGGTTTAAAGATTAACAAAGCTTAGCGGAAACATTTTCTGAATTAATTTTTGGCATACTTGTACTTGTAACATCTAGATTTTTGCTTGTTTTAAAAAGAAACCTTAATACTTTCCATTCATGGATAATTAATATTTTTGTTGCATTGTCCACTTTCTCTACATAATGTTTGATAAAGTTGAGACCACTGATTTTATACATTGCTTTTAAAATGTAGTTGTCTTCCATATTAGCAAAAAGTTTAAGCTGTATACTAATACTAGTTTTATTTCAATGTAAATATTATA
This sequence comes from Hydrochoerus hydrochaeris, assembly GCA_004027455.1. NCBI lineage: Eukaryota > Metazoa > Chordata > Mammalia > Rodentia > Hydrochaeridae > Hydrochoerus > Hydrochoerus hydrochaeris. The sequence goes on from PVLA01006757.1 coordinate 10,580, forward strand.
GTATTAACTTTGTAAACTTCTAATTTAAAAAGAAAGATATGCTTCTCAGTGACATTTCTTTCTACTTTAACATTTTTGACATTGACCATGTTAATTACCTAGAATTTATTTTGTGTTTGAGTTGGAAGATAGAATTCATAACCATAGTGCTTGTATATTTCATAACTATATTGCCTATATATTTCCCAGATAGTCTTCTTTTCTTATTTCCAAATGTATGGGATTTTCATAACTGAAATATGTAAGTTAATTTTGACAAATTAAATTATTTATATTACTGTGACTTCTCATCTAGAGTTATTTAGTTTTTCCCATTTAATATGAAGAAAAATAATCTCATGTATGTTCTATATATGAAATTTATATGTACTATGAAAATTAAAATCAATTGATTTGTTAGTGGTAATGAGAGTAATGGTGTTGTCCATCATACATGGTAACTGATCATTGCCCTTATTTAGAAATTATTTCATTGCTGGTAATATTTTTTGAAATACATAAAATAATTATATGGTATGATTATGTTTGGTAAATGGGGGAAAATTCCTTAGAAATTCATTCATTAAAATAATCAGTGCCATTTTTGTCTAATCCTTTTTGGTCTTTTCTAAACATAAACAGAATCTAACCAAATTTTTAAAATCTTATTTAGTAGTGAAGTATATATAATTAATAATCTCACAGCATTTGTGTTGATTCATATTTTATTTACTCAAAATCTTCAGATATTTAATAGGAACACTATTCTAGGAATAAATGATACTAAAATGGCTCTTTTCATGGGTTTAAAATTTAATTCATTGATGCCTGTATCAAAGTAAAGATTACTTTCATGATATCTAGCAGAATTTTTAGGAAATAATATATATTAATTAATATTTTAATCACACTATACCTAATTCTTTTAATCAGTTCTTTTTAGCTCTTCACTTCTTGTGATTGTATGACATTTGGGACATCATAGGAAAAACAAGAATAAATTAACCTAAGTATTTTTTAAAATGCAGAATAATATGTACAATTGGATTTATATCGAAGTATTTTGATTATTATATAAGCTTAAAGGAATCAGGTTTAAATTTTCCTCTTTTTCAACTATGTGAGCATGGCCTGCCTGTTTCCCGTTCTCATTCGCTGTCTATGTCCTCTGTCCCTGAGGGACTGACGCTGTGGATTCTCGAGGTCCATCAAGCCACATTTCTGAATGCATCTGGTCACACACGTGCTTCATTCCTGCATGGGACCCACGTGCACTAATCTTCTGCCCACTAATTATGAAGTCTTTGTTTGTTCAAAAGAGTAATTTGAAAGCATAAAGTTCTTGTGGGTTTTTGAATTGTCTAAAATTTCTGTATGTATGTGTTCATATTGTAGTATAAATAAAGAATATAGAACTGCAACTATTGGAAATTTCTCAGTTTTCTTCTGCTTTTGTCAAACTATCCTTTTAAATCCTAAAGGCAGAAATAAATATAATGAAAACTTCTAATATTTTAAATTAGAAAATATTTTGGGTGATATCTAGGAAAGCATTTGAAAACATGTTAACATTTACTTTGTCCTTATTAAAGACATTCTCATATTAAGAATCTCTTTATTAAGGCTATGATATGATAAAAATATGAGGCAAATGATAAATTGAGTAGAAAGTTAGAGTTCACATTAGGGAGAGCATTCAAATGACAATAGGAAAAGAAATTTAAAATTAGCCTCTGAGGCAGTTTTTAGTTGTCTGTATATTGTTCTGTTTAGCGACACTTAAGTCTTATTTTATCCATTAAGTATGAAAAGTTCTCTCTTAATCATATAATTTTATTTAGCCTGAGTGCACTTATAGGATTTTATCTACCTGTTGAGAAAGTCACAGGCACCTACAGAAAAATATGTGTAAACATGAACATTAGAGTTAATTCTAAGCTCAGGCCTCCAAAGACCAGTCAGTTATTTTATATTCAAGCAAATCCACATTTAGGAACAGTTGAAAACTGGAAGTCAGGGGAAGTGCTGAAAGAGGGTTTTTTATTTCTTGCTCTTCTTCCTCAATGATTCTATCAGAGTTATTTCTGCCCCTTGAATAGCAGGAGGGAAAAATGAGAGCTGTTTATTCATTACCACTCCTATTTTTATTTCAGTTGACCTGGTTTTGAAAGAAGAATAAAAATAATTTCTGTCTTATTTTTATAGGCCACACTGCAGTTTTCACACTGGTTTTGTTAGAGCTGTTGAGTGGTTAAAAATTTCACTGAATATGTTCCTGCATATTTGTTATCATTCTTTTGATGTTACTACTTGGAGATACAGAAATTATTTTAGATGTACCCTCTCATTTTAATCCCCTCTCTCTCTCTATGTGTATATATATATATATATATATATATATATATATATATATACACACACATTTTTTTTTCTAACATCAACAGTAATAATGCAAAAGAGTGATATTTGGTATATAATTCACTTTGTATTTGTATATTAACCCTGCCTCCACTGTTTGGCTTGGGTTTAGAGAATCTTGATGAGAAACTTTCAAAAATTTGGTTTCTCTGTGTATCACCTATATGAGATTTTAACAATATCTTTTGTTTTGAGTGGGCTATACTAATGAGCTTATATCTTTACTGGTACTAGTTTTTATAAAGGCAAGTTCTGCAAAAATAGATTCAAATTACATTAATGCTAGCAATTTTGAATCACAAGGGTCATATAGGATCATATTACACATACCGTAAGGAAAAGTATGCAGTCTTGTGTCATACATTTTTTCCTTTGGGGGCTCATTTTTACAATTTCTGTTTAAAAAACAAGGCCAGTTAAGGTTGACTTGTGCTATTTTGGGAATAGATAAGAGTTGGCTCAGTGCTAGCAGGCCACAGTAGTATTTGAAAATTACTTCTTTAAAGTAAAGCTTGAGTGCTTTTGGTGTCTGGAAAATCTCTTGGCCAAATGTCATCATTTTGATGTTTTAATAATGTATGTTTCCTAGTTATAGGATGGCAATAATAGGTTCGGTTTCTATTTATCTGGTCATATTTGAGAAATTAATGATTTATTTCTCTGCATAGCCATTACTTGGAGGCCTCTGAGAGACATGGTAGCTTGGAGGGCCTGGCTGAGTGTTTTCCTGTTCCGAGGGTTGGAAATGGCTCTGCATAGAGGCCTTCCAAACCCACCCCCAATCTCAGATTATCCCCGTGGCCTCCGCTGTTGTCTGCTGAGATGATTGGGAGCTCTCCTGCTAAGTCTTCTACGTGCCTGCCTTTTAGCTTTACCTGTTCTGACTTGACCATTTCTCCGTGATGGATCCCCTACTTCCTTCTCTCCTTCCTTGTATCCCTCCCTCCTTCCTCTATTTGTGTGTGTCTGTGCATGTGCATGCATGCAGGTCTATGTGGTAGGGTGGTCCTGGGGAGTGAACCTAGGGCCTTTGCACTGCTACCATCCTCAGCTGTTTTAATTTATTTTATTTATTCATTTATTTATTTTTAACTTTACAGCCGGCATCACGCTAAGCCACTAAATTGCCTAGGGTGGGCTCCAGCTTGTGATCCTCCCACTTCGGCCTCCCAGAGTACTGGGATTAGAGTTCTCTGCCATACATAGCCTCATAATGTTCTTTTAATCTTACTCAAATGAATCCTTTCAGATGCTCACTTAGTTGACTTTCTATGAAAAGCAGTAATCCATTTGTGGGAGGGACTGAGTTGTGCATGGTTAGACTGTTGGAGACCTAGGAGCCTATGAGAAGCCTGTCTTGCAGCACTAAGAAACACGATTGGAGTGAAACCCTGTCTACTCCTGGTCACCTTCCTACTGAAAGAATGCACGACTTCCTCAAGCACTGACACTGAGGTTGGACTGAGCAGTTGTTTTCATTTTTCCCCTTGGGTTTAAGCCTGGGAGGATTGAGTTCTGGCCTCCATACTTCTGTATTTTTGGAAAATCCCAGAAATACCAGCAGGTTGGACAGGGAGGGATGAGGCCAGGATGGGTTGAGAGTGGGAAGGGCAGGGATGGATGGCAAGTCTGTGGACTGTGGGGAGCTGCACCCCTCGGTCACTGTGGCTGAGAGCCAGCTCCCGCTGACTCTGCATAGCCCGATCTGGAAAGAGCAGTCAGGGCTAGAAGGCAGCAATTACTACACATAGTCAGGCCTGCTTTGTTACAGTCTGTAGAGTGGCTTCCATTAGCCTAAAAGATAAAATATTAGGAGGTTTTGAAACAGCATGCTCACACAGGTCTATGCACATCCATATTGATTAATGATTTTTAATTTTAAAATTATTATACTTTATATTGTTCTCAGAATCTGCTATAAGAGCAGTGTTTAAAAATTTTGAGTTACAGTGTTAGATTTATGCTGCTCAGTATTTACGTGTTTAACTTACTATATCTGTAATAGGCATAAATTTGAGACGTGACTGTTAGGCTCCTTCACAGTAAGATGATCGATCACCTGTAGCACGGTGTTCCTCAGGTGCACGCCTGAAGTCCCAGTGCTCTGGAAGACTGAGGCAGGAAGATCACAAGTTTAAACCCAGCCTAGGTAATTTAGAAATTTATGTGGTCTTGCCTCAAAAAGCCAAAAAATTAAAAAGGTGTCAGGGACGGGGGACATAACCCTGTATGAAGGACCTGGGTTCCATCCCATTACTACTCCCCTTACCAAAATAAATCATTTTCCCAGTGTGTCATTTATGGATGAACAAAGGTTTAGGAAGATTAGGTTTTGTTCTTGTTCTTACTGTTTTCCCCCTTGTTTTTGACTAAAGAAAAAAATAACATTATTCAGAAAACATATATTTTATCTAACCATATTCAGTACCTTTTGAAGGATTCTCTGATTAAATCCACTTTGTAGAAGAAGGTATAATTATGGAAACATAATGATCTGTATATATTTTGGTGTCAGCTGGTGTGGAAGATTTATGAAAGGTATGTATCTCTAAAAAGCCTGAGAAACTACTGTGTTTGTCTGAGGTATTGGAGATTCAAGCTGAGATTTGAAGAATCACATGATCTAGGGAGACAGTATTTTTTAGCTCAGTTTTTAGATGTATAGTATGGTAAAAATTGAAGCTTTTGATACATTAAAAATGATGAGAGTCAATAAAAGTATCTCTATTGCAGTTTCTAGTAATCTTTTCTTACACACATATATGTTGTCTTTCATTTTTACCTCTTATTCCCTGGTAAACTATAAAAACATATCAGGAGTTCCTTGGAATTATTACATGTGTTTACTCAGATGACATCAATTAATTAGATCTTTTATATTATAATTATTAAAAAATTTATAGTTATATTAACTCTAAAGCATATATGTACAAAAATATATACATGAATAATTTCCCCAAATATTAATGTGGCATTGTACAGAGAATGTCCCTGAGTTATTATTTCATAAAAATGTATTGAAAACTAATGATTATTTCAAATCAATATACTATATAGATTCTATCCTTTGTGCTATTTATTTTGGATAAAAATGTATTTGTTGTGTTTTGTTCTTTCTTTGTAAGTGGTACATTTTTCTTTTTTTTCTAAGAATACACAAATGGCAAATGCTACATTGGGAGAAAGAGTATTTCTAAAGTATCAGCTTTTGTTAGTAACTTTATAGTTTTCAGATACCTAATGATGATTCCCCTGTTTTCTCCACGTTGGGCTGTACCACTGATGATGAGCCTTTTAGAGCTGTCAGTGACAACAAACAGCCCACCGTGGCACGCATGCCACATGTTCCCCACCACTGGCCTACACCATTCAGCACCCAAATAAAAAGAAAGGTCATAAATCATTGTTCTAAGTTTCTCATCTAAAAGTCTCCTTTAGAAGACTTTAATTACCTATGTGGCTCAGATCAGTAGGGTGCATAATGTGTTCCTTGATTTTTTTTTGAGGGGGGAGGGGTGTACCAGGAATCAAACTCCATAACCTTGTGTTTGCAAGGCTGGCACTTATGCACTGAGCTATAACCCCTACCCTGTTCCTTAGTGTTCTTTCTAGGTCTTAGAAATGTCTACTGGGATTATCTGGGCATTTCATCTGGTTGTACTTAACACAGAATCTGTACCCTTTTCTTGACATGTTTCTGCCAAAGATAGTTTTATCTTATAATGTTCACTAGTCTTTGTTTGTCTGTTTGATAAGTCTAGAATCATTTCTTGGTTGACAGAATTCCTTTGTACATATGAATCTAGAATGGAGTGAATTTTGTACATCCAGAGATCAGCATTTGTGAAACAAATCTAGGTTCCAGATATCAGAGATCTGTTTTCCACTGTGTATGTGTGTGTGTGTGTGTGTGTATCTGTCTGTCTGTGTCTGTCTCTTTCTCTCTCTCAGAGTCTCTCTTGGCTGAATGGACTTTGTAATAAAAAGTAATGAATTATGTAAGTGTTGTAGTCAGGGTTTGCAAGCAGAACAATTACATTGCATACAGGACACAGAATTTATAGTAGTATTTTATGCTAATCACCCAGAATTAAATACAAGAAGTGCAGGAAATATTTCTACACATTAAAGACTTGGAGAATCCAGCTGAGGGCCTAGCTGTCATGGTAATATCCTGCATGAGTTCAACTGAAAACCTAGAGTCCATGACAATGACCCCCACAAGTCCAACTGGAGGCCCAGAGGCCACAATGACTCATGCAAGTCTGTCCTAGGGATCTTGCTGGGAAGGCCCATAGGTCAGCAGTAGAAGCTAGAAAGTCTGTGCCAGCAGGGTGAAGGATCTGTGCCAGCAAGTTGGGTTAGGGTTAGGGTTCTGTACTAGAGCCAAGAAGTGATGCTCAAAAGAAGGACCAGGGCTCCCCTGAAAATTACCACAGCCATCCTCAGTAACAACGAGGTGCTAAGCTCCTCCAGGTATGAGAACAGCCAAGTTCTTATCAGAAAGTCAGCATGACAAACTGGAGATTGAACAGCACACATCTTCCCGTCTGGATCTAGGAAGGAATGCTCAAAGTAAGGACCAGAGCTCCCCCAAAGTGAACCACAGCCATTTTCAGTGACAAGGTCCCGAGCTCCTCTGATGAAAATGGCCAAGTTCATATTGGAGCCAGCATGACAAGCTCCTCCAGGAGAACCAATGACTCCAAACAACATTTAGGAAAATCTGCTTAGGAGAACCCACAACGCCTCCCTCTTCCCCTCCACATCTCCTTTTTATGCTGGCAACAGTCCTCAGGAGGGCCATACATGCTTGGTACCATGCTGATTCAGTTCAGCCGGTGTTTAAGCTGACCACCAGTTACCAATCCACTACAGTTACATATGGGAGAAATAGCATGAGACCATAATTGTAAAACTATTTTAATAATCACTTGTCTTGAAATCCTTATAATTTCTTTGAAATTATAAAGTACTGACCTAGACATATTCCAGAAATGTGGGCCATTTATCCAAAATTATAGTGTGTTTAGTTTTTACTTCATAATGTGCTGAATTAATTTTCTACATTTAATACCAAAAAAATGGCATGAAGATCTAATAGTAGAAGGTTTAGAAACAAATGCTAAGTAGGACTTGTCTTAATTATTGTTATGGTTTATACAGTATGTCAACTCGAGAAGTTTAGAAGTTTAATGAAGAGACTCAGCAGGGAGCCAGGGTTCTTACTTTATAAATGTACACATCCTGTGCAAGAGGAGGGCAAGGAGATTTGTGAGTGCTACACCCGCCCTGTTGATGAGAGGAAGCCTGTGTACAAAAGACGGGGGGAAAAGAAACCTCTTCCCCCTCTCTTTTGCTCTGGCTGCTTTTGCTGGCTGCTGCCTAGAAGTGTTGCCCCTGTGCCACACCACCTTGCCCTGGAGCCTGACGATTCTAGACTGACAACTCCACAAACTAAGCTAAATGAACCTTTCCTTCTGTAATTTTGGGTGTCAGGTGTTTTGTCTCAGCAATGAGAAAAGTAACCAAGACAATTACTGAGTTATTTTTGTCTGTCATCTCCAAATATGGGTTGATTTCATGATTACAATAAATTATTTTATTATAGAAATTACAAATTTTAAAGACTAATTTATTTAAAAGTAAAACTTGATTTCAGATTTCAGTATTGTATCAGAGCACTTGTAATTGTTGCTGTGTAATTTTTGAGCATTTTGTAATTATTATCTTTCACTAATTTCTTAAAGTAACAACATAAATACAGGATAGCAGAGTTTATTTTCTTTTGTTTTGTGTTTTGTTCTGTTTTGTTTGGCATTAAGAATGTTTTACTTCAAACCAAATGTAAAAAAAGCTAATACAAGACATAATGTATATTATTTCCCCATGCAAGATAAAAATGTGCACTGTAAATTCTTATTGGAGGGGGTTCATGTTTCATAAAATGGAAAAATATTTGCTGCATGCTATTTATTTTTCTTTTTTTACTTTTCTTTTTTTATTTTATTTTAAAAAGCAAAACAAAAAAGGGATAGAAATGATACAGAATTTCTAAAAAGAAAGGAAGAAAGTAGGGAATCAACACTAGATAATATATTGCACATTGTTATCTCAGAACTAGTTGTTCAGTTTACAAAATTTATATACAAAAATGATCATTCAAACAATGACAGCACAGACTGTTCTTTTTGATGAACTAAGAGAGATTAGTAATATAGTTATATATCTAATGTACATATATATACATAAATTTATATATGTTTGCCAATATATATATAATCTTTTCCTTTCTCCCTTTTTTCCTTCCCTTATTCCAGTAGTTCTGTCCTTTTGAGCACTTTCTTTCCCTTTTATTATACGATTTCTATTGTACATTTTGGATCTTACTACTCTTTCAGTTTTTTATTATTTATTTTTTAAACTAGAGAGACAATACAACATTTACAAATATAAGTCTGATTTATTTCACTTATGAGTATAGTCTCAAGTTGCCTCCATTTACCTATAAAAGCCTCAAGATCATCCTTTTTAACAGCTGAGTAATATTCCATTGTATAAAAATACCACATCTTTTTCATCCATACCTCTGTCAATGGGCATTTTGGTTGTTTCCAAGATTTAGCTATTACAAATTGTCCTGCTATTAACTGGGTGCACACTGAATGCTATTTTATAATGACTTTTAGTTTATAATTTCAATATAAATGTCATTTTCTCTAATGTAAAATTTAAGAGTTTGGGATAATTGGTGTTATCCCCACTTTGAAAATACACCCAGTCCCCAGGCTCGGAGATGAGAAGCAGTGTCTGCACCGTGCGATGTTTCCGAGCTTCCTCAGCCTGGGGACTATGGGCGGGAACAGAAGAGTGGACCCTCCTCATTGTCCTGAGAAGCAGTGTGAGGGTCAGTACACATGGACATGGAAAGCGAGTGTCTTAAGCAGATGGAGTCATGAAAATAAATTTTGCAACTGATCTGATGGTGAAAGTAACAAGGAGGAAGCAAAGACTCACTGCACTCCATCTAAATCCAAATAATGGAGAATTAGAATGTTCCAGAGAATGTGAGGCAGGGAAACTGATTCCTTAGTTTAAATAAATTGGACTTTGGGGCAACAGAAAGAGGGATGATGTTCAGGTAAGAAAATGCTGGATTTCTTACAACTCATTGCAAGATCTAGATATTAGATATGACACTTAGAAAATGCGGCTGAATAAGAACAGCACAAAGCTTACTTGTTAACTGAGAAAAAATACATCCAAGAAAACCAGGTCTATGCCCTAGATTCCAGAGATTCTGGCAAAGTAAAGATTTAAATCCTTGCATCTTTTTTTAATTAAATTGATTTTTCCCAAATTCTTACATTCAATTGAAAATACAGGGCTCTGTGTATGTGCGTGTGTGCTTGTGTGTGTGTGTGTAACTTTTTTGGTGAAGAGAGCTAACACAAGACTAATACACCTATTATAGAAGCAAAAGGCAGAAAAGAACACTAGAAATGTTGGTTAATGTTACCTTAACAATGAAGAAAGAATGAACTTTTCATTGTAATTTTTAAGCTCTGACTGTTCTTGAGGTGTTATCTCTAGGTAGTTGAGCTTTTATTGTAAAGCATGAGCTCCTCATAAATTATTCAAATGATTTACATATCAAAATTCTCTTATAAGAGAATTTTTATCTCTTATTTTTTCATACCAAGTACTTTTGATAGAAACTATAACAACAAAACCACAGCAAGAAAACCATTATATAATTATTTTGAGAATCAAAGGAGCTGTCATAAATTGTTCCATTTTTAAAGAAAATTGTTTCTTCAACTTTTATGTAGCTGTTATTTTAATCAACAGAAGGAAAATATTAACCTAAAAATGTTTGAGTAACACAATTGTTTGAAACTAAGGGCATTATTATCCATGTGAAAAATACTTAGTATTCTATGTATAGCTCTTCCAAGGTTGTATTCTAAAAGCAGGTATATGTAGTTATTGTGAGTGTATATATAATTATTGTGAGTGTACATATATGATTTTTTCACTCATTCCCATTCCAACATTATGAGCAAATAAAAATAATGATATCCTTCATGTATTTATATTTGGAAGTTAATTCAAGAGCAGAAAATATAGTTATGCTTTTTGTTCTTCCTAGTCTCGCTGATGAAAAGCCTCTTTCTGTTAGTAGCCACTCAGAGAGTCTGATGTATTTTTGGTGACAGAGCTTGATTATTGTCTAGTTAAGGAACACTATTCTCCATTTCCTGGCTGAATAGCAGAGAAAAGTGGAGAGAGAGAGAGAGAGAGAGAGAGAGAGAGAGAGAGAGAGAGAGAGAGATTGATTTATACAGTGATTTGACACTGTAAAATATGCCACTGATTTATTACTCAAGGAATGATCTATTTTGAAGCAGTTCTTGATATATTTTAGATATTAATTCATTATCAAACATGTGACTTGCAAATAAACTTAAACTTTTTGTTTTAAAGAGGGTAAAACAAAACAGAACAAAGTAGAACAAAACAGAACAGAACAATGCAAGCGACACAGTATTTCAAAGCAAGACAACAGGAGATTAACAGTGTCTACCATAATATCTCTTGTTTTCTTTGAAATAGATGTCCATGTCTTCATACACAATGAATTCAAACAAAGCAAAATAGTATAAAACTGGTCAAAACAGAAGAATTACAGGCCTTCAAAGCCAGACAATAGGAAAATCAACAATGGCTACCATAATGTCTCTTTTCTCTTCAAAATATCTGTCCATACCTTCATATATGTTGAAATTAAATAATACAAGACAGACTAAAACCAATCAAAACAAAGAATAAAAACACTACTGGACTTCACAAGGTGACAAGAAATCAGCAATGGCTACCATAATGTCTCTTTTTCTTCAAAGAAGCTGTTCATATCATCTCACATAATACAATCAATTCTTGTAAACTCCTTAGGAGATGTTCTAGGCATGTATAAGCCTCTACATGTATATCTGTCCTTTCTGTATTAGAAGCAAAAACAAAACAAAACAAATTACTAGAAAAACAAGAAACAAAAAAAATAACAAAAGTAAAGAGCCTAAAACAGTGACAATATAGACTTTCAAAACAAAGTGGTAAGAACATAACTAAGGTTGTTCCTTTGCATAGCAATCTTCAAAAGAGTTCCTCAGATTACCAGATATAAACGTGCAAAATTGATCCAATCCTATGAATGTTAACTGTTTTGTTCCAAGAACTAATAGAATTAGTATCACAATCATCTTTGCTATCTTAAGTGTGTATATATAAATTCATATCTTTTTTTCTTTTCCCTTTTTTTCCTTTTGTCTGAGTTATTTTTCCTGAGTAGATTCTTACCCTTTCACAATACTTACTGAGGATTTTGCAACTTATTTACTCTTGCAGTTTCTTCTCCACTATTGGTGTGAGTACAGATTGGTGCAACCACTGTGGAAATCAGGCTAGAGGTTCCTCAAAAAATACCATATTGTTCCCACTTATAATATTTATTTCACTTATAATTATGGTGTCAAATTCTATCCATTTACCTTTAAAGCCCTCAATGTAATCTCTTTTTATAGCTGAGTAGTACTCCATTGTATAAAAGTATCACATCTTTCTTATCCAATCCTCAGTTTATGGGCATTTAGGTTGTTTCCGAGATTTTGCTATTACAAATTGTGCTGCTATAAACATGGTGCACATATATCACTGTTGTATGATGTTTTCACTTCTTCGGGGAATATGCCCAGAAGTGGAATAGCTGAGTCAAATGGGACTTATAATCCCACCTTTTTGAGGAACCTCTAGCCTGATTTCCACAGTGGTTGCACCAATCTGTACTCACACCAATAGTGGAGAAGAGTTCCTTTTTCCCCACAGCCTCTCCAGCGTTTGTTATTGGTGGTTTTCTTTATCCTGGCCATTCTTTTTGGAGTGAGATGGAATCTCAGTATGGTTTTAATTTGCACTTCTCTAATGGCCAATGATAAATTTTTTCATGTATTTATTTGCCATTTGTTCTTCTTTATCTGAGAAGTGTGTATTTATCTCATGCCCATTTTTGAATTAGGTCTTTGAATTTCAGGAGTCTGATTTTTTTTTTCATTCTTTATATGTTCTAGATGGAAGTCCTTTGTCTGACGGAGAAAAGACTAAGATTTTTTTACCCCAATTTGTGGGTTTTCTTTTCAGTCCATTGGAGATTTCTTTTGACAGGCAAAAACTTTTTAATGAGATGAGATCCCAATTGTTGATTCTGGGAAGTATTTCCCATGAAGTTTGATTTTTATTCATGAATTCTCTACCTACTCTTACATCTTTAAGATTTCTACCTACTTTGTCTTGCATAAGATTTAGTGTTTCTGTTTTAATATTTAGATCTTTGATCCATTTTGACTTTAGTTTAGTGCATGGTGATAGGCATGGGTGTAGTTCTAGTTTTCAGCATATGGAGAGCCAGTTTTTCCAGCACCACTTACTAAAGAGGCTTTCTTCTGGTGAAAGTGTTTGGCCCCTTTGTCAAAGATAAGGTGGCTGAATGTGTTTGTAGTAGTTGTATCACATAATCTATTCCATTGATCTTGAGGTCTGTTTTTATTCCAGTACCGTGCTGATTTTGTCACAGTGGCTTTGTAGTATAACTTCAAGTCAGGGTTTGTGATGCCTGCTGCCTTGCCTTTGTTGCCCAGAATTGCCTTTGCTATTCTAGGTGTCTTCTAGCTCCAGATGAATTTTAGGAATTATTTCTCTAGATCTGTAGGGTTTGATAATGATATTTTGATTGGAATTGCATTAAATCTGTATAACAATTTTGGGAGCATGGCCATTTTCATAATGTTTATTCTTGTCCATGAAAAAGGATTGTCTTTCCATTTTCTGAGATCTTTGGTTTCTTTCTTCAAAGTATTGTAATTTGCACTGAATAGCTCTTTTCTTTTGTTAGGTTGATTCCTAAGTATTTCATTTTTTGGTTGCAATTGTGAAGGGTGTGACTTCCCTTATATTGCTCAATGAGTTTGTTGCTTGTGTATAGGAATGCTATTGATTTTTGAGTATTAATGTTGTGTACAGCTACCTTACTGAATTTAGTTATACCTAAAAGTCTTTCAGTGGAGTTTTGGGAATCTTCTATGTAATGTGTAATGTCATCTGCAAATAATGATAATTTAACTTCTTTTCCTATCCTGATTCCTTTTATTTTTCTCTCTTATCTAATCACTCTGGCTTTTATTCCCAGCACTGTATTGAATAAGAGTGGTGATAGTGGACATCTTTGTCTTGTTCCTTATTTTAGAGTAAAAACTCTAAAATTTAATATGATGCTGTCTGTTGGTTTGTCATAGATGGCTTTTATCATATTAATGTAAAGACCATCTATTCCAATTTTCTGTAGGGTTCTTTTCATGCATAAGTGTTGGACTTTATCAAAAGCTTTTTCTGCATCTATTGAAATCATCATGTAATTCTCATCTTTGGCCTTATTGATATAGTGAATTACATTTGTTGATTTGCATATGATGAAGCATCCTTGCATTCCTGGGATGAATTCTGCTTGGTTGTGGTATATAATCTTGATGATTTGCTGCATTCTCTTGTTTTGGTATTAAGGTAATATTTGCTTCCAGGAATGAGTTAGGGAGAATTGCTTCTCTTTTAGTTTCACTGAAGAGTTTGAAGAGTGTTGACCTTAAGTCTTCTTTGAATTGCTTGTAGAATTCATCAGTGAATCCATCCAGACCTGAGCTTTTATGTTTCTAGGAATCTGTCCGTTTCTTGTGTGTCATCAAACCTATTGAGAGTAGAGATTTTCAAATTAGGTATTGATGTTCTGTATTTCCACAGGGTCTATAGTGATTTCACCCTTTTCATTCTTTATTGCATGAATTTGAAAATTTTCTTTCCTTTTTAAAAATAAGGTTGGTTAGGGGTTTATCAGTTTTATTTATTCTTTCAAAGAACCAACTCTTTGATTTGTTAATTCTTTGTATTGTTTTCTTAGTCTCTATTACATTAATTTCTGCTCTGATCTTTATAATTTTATACCTTCTTTTGGCTTTGGGCTTGACTCACTTTCTTTTTCTAGATGTTTGAGATGTAGCATCAGGTCATTTATTTGTGTTTTCTCTTTTCCTGATGTGAGAATTCACCACAATACATTTCCCTCTGAGGACTGTTTTCATTGTGTCCCACAGTTTCCAGTAAGTTGTATTTGTGTTTTCATTTGCTTATAGATGCTGTTTAATTTCTTAATTGCTTCTGTGATCCACTGATTTCTCAGGAGTATATTGTTTAATTTCCATGTGTTTATGGGGTTTTTGGAGTTTCTTTGGTCATTAATTTCTAGTTTCACAGCACTATGATCAGATAATCTGCATGGGATAATTTTTATTCTTTTGCATTTACTTAAGCATGTTTTATGGCTGGTATATGGTCTATTTTAGAGAGTGTCTCATATGCAGTTGAGAAGAATGTATATTCTGATGTTGTGTGGAACACTCTGTATGTGTCTACTAAGTCTGTTTGTTCACAAGTGTGATTCATTTCTGTTATTTCTTTACTGATTTTCTGTCTAGTTGATCTCTCTTTGTGTCAGTGGGGTGTTAAGGTCTCTCATTATAACTTTGTTATTGCGTATTTGATTTTTCATTTCTATTAATATTTGTTTTATATAGTTAGTGCTCCTGTTTGGTGCATATATATTTAAGATTGTTATCACTTCCTCTTGAAGTTTTCCCCTAACTAGTAGTGACATTTTTTTATCTCTTTTGATCATTCTTGGTTTGAGGTTCACATTGTCTGCAAATAGAATAGCTACCCCTGCTTTTTTTTTTGGTTCCTGTTGCTTGAAGTATTGTTTTCCATCCTTTGACTTTCAGACTATGAATTTCCTTTGGGTTAGATAGTTTCTTGTATACAGCATATGGTTGGATGTTTTTTCTTGATTCATTCTGGCAGTCTGTTTCTTTTAATTGGTGAAATGAGGCCATTTACATTAATGGTTAAAACTGATATACATAGGTTTATTTTTGTCATGTTATTTTTCTGCTGTTGGTTCTTGACTTTTCCCCTGTTTAATTGTTTGCCTTGCTTAGTGGCAACATCCTGTTGATGTTCTTGAAGTCATAATTATTTTATGTATCTAGAATATCTTTCAGTATTTTTTGCAGGGTTTGTTTGGTGGACATGAAGTTCTTTAGCTGTTCTATGTCATGGAAGTATCTTATTTCTCCATCAGTTTTGAAGGACAGTTTTACAGGGTACATCAGTTTGGTTGGGAAGTCATTTTCCTTTAGGATCTGAAATATATCGCTCTGTGCTCTTCTTGACTTTATTTTTTGCTTTGAGAAGTTTGCAATGATTCTGATGAGCTTTTCTTTATAGGTGATCTGTCTCTTCTCTCTAATGGCTTTTAATATTCTGTTCTTACATTGAATTTCTGTGATGTTGATTATTATATGTCTGGGTGTGATTTTAATTTGGTTATGGCTAATTGGAGTTCTATATGCTTCCCTTATCTGTATATCCATTTCTTTTCCCATATTTGAGAAATTTTTGGCTATTACTTCTGCAAAATTCTTTTGATATCATTTTTGTTGTCACCTTTTTCGTTTGTGCCTGTCAATCTTACATTGTTTCTTGCAACTGTTGAATTGTTATTTTCTGATTCCTTGTTATTTTTAAAAGATCTTTCCTTTCCTGTTCATTAGCTGCAATCTTGTCCTTTCCTGTTCGTTAGCTGCAATCTTGTGTTTGAAGTCCGAAAGTCTATTTTCACTTTCGTTGAGATGGTTTTGCCAACTTTCAATGGGATTTTTGATTTCCAGAGTTTCTCTTTAAATCTGTTTCATGCATTTTGTTTCTTTTTTATATTGTTTATTCAAGGTTTCCATCTTTTTGCAGTTTTACTCAATTTTTTAAATATGTCTTTTTTAGATGTGTTCAGCATTTCTTTTATTATGTTTATCATTTCTTCTATTACCTGGGAGACTATTTCTGATCTGTGTTTCTTTACATCTTTGGATTTGTTTCTTTACTTCAGATGCTGTCATTTCAGGAGTTTCAGGTTTATATTTTCTTCTATGTCCATGTCTCTAGGCTTGTTTTGGATGGGCTTGAGGTTTGTAATTGCATTTTGCTCTTTTGTTTTGTCACTTTCCTATATTCCCTTGAGGAAGCTGAATGCATTGTCTCAGTTGTTTCCTGGGTTGAGGATATCTGTCCGTACTGCAGGGAGTTTTCCCACTTGAGTGGAGGTCATTATTCAGGCCTTACCAGGCACCTAATGGACATGTAGGCTTCTCAAATGTGGGGTATATGTTGGGCAAGCTTTGAGCATACCCAGTGAGGTACTCTGAAGTTCTCTGGGCTGCTTGAGGTTGTTAGGCAGGACTGTACTAGGTTCTGAATGGTTTACCAAGGCTGAAAAGCTAAATAAAGCATGATATGCAGGCCATCAGCTCATGCTGCATGGAACACCAAAACGCCACAGCTGCTCGGGGTCACTGGATGTCAGGCTCCAAGTGACATAGCAGTGTTACACGGCTAGATTACGTTCACTTTGCAGGCCTTTGGCTTGCAACATGGAGTGCAGGCAGCTCCCCAGCCACTCAGGGTTGCTTGTGGGGCTCAACCAGGCCCAAAGGGACCCACCTGAAAGTCCTCCAGTGATTCAGGATGCTGGGCAGGGCCCTACACGGCTCCAGGCCATGTGCTAAGGCTGCAAGGCTAGAAGGAGATTGCTGTGCAGACTTTTGGCTCATGACATGGATTTCAGGCAGTTCCATTCCACCTAAACTTACACTTTTTAAAGTATACAGATTTCATTAAAAACTAGTGTTTTCCTCTTCTTTCCCTTCCATTGTGATGCAGATATAATAGTTTTAATATTCAGTATTGCACATTCTCAATATCTTTCCTTTCATGTTAGTATTGGGGATCTTTAAATATTTTATCTGCAAGGGACTCATATCAGGAATAAATTTTTACTTCAGTTGAATGAGTATAATTTCTGGACACTTGACAGAATTTCAATTTCACCATAAATTTTTTTCTTTTCTCATAACTATGTTTATTGTGGAAACCCTAATACAAGTACATATTACATCTTAATTTACCATGAAATTTTGGCATTAAATATTACCCAACATTGTTAAAAGGATAATTTTTAGTTGTTTTTATATACACTGATTTTCTAAAAATACTACTTCTTATTCTATTGCTTGTTCAAAACAAACACACAAAAATTTAGCCAGAAGTTCAACAAGTAATTTCATGAAAATATAAAAAGAAAAGTGCCATTGATTTCTGATGTGCACAAAGACTAGGTAAAGTACATTGCTAGAGAGTCCCTTAGAAATGTTTGCCTTTGACTTCTGTGTGCTGTCTGTGGTTAGATGGGATCACTTGTGTAAAACTTTGAGTGTGAGGCGCCAGCTTCCTGTTGGATTGCCACAAAGCAGAAGAAAAGGTTCTGTTATGCATCATCTTAAGAAGGAATCCTGAGTGTTAAACAAGGGAAGGTGCAGGTCGTTGGTGCTAATACAGAGAGAGTTGTTGGCTTAGGTAGAGAGCTGAATAAGGCATGCCTCGTGTATGAGTGGCCAGTAGGTGTGCTCACCCACTGTACTGAGGATGTCAAATGGACTTCTGGGCACATGCTGATAAGGGACTCCTGTTCTCAGGTCTTTGTCCTTATGGCAGTAACTACTGCAGTTTCAAAGATGTGCTATAGGCACTGGCTAAAAATGAATTTTGCAGAATATCTTAAGCAACCAGTTAATTTAATGTAAATGAGTAAGTATTTCAGAGAAAATCTTTGTTATTTGAGTGAAATTAAGAGTGAGAAACCAAGTGGAAAAAACTTATGGACTGGGGAAATCTGTCACTGCAGTAGCTTTTCCTGCAATCTCATCAACCCTCACAGCAACTCAGGGAATTGAGCATTAGTATTGTTAATTTTACAGGTTAGAAAGTGGAGGTGCGAAATATATATTTACCTCATGTGTGAGACACAGTAGTTCAACTCAAATTTTTAAACTGAGCAACAGATTATTCCTGTATTTCCTGTGCTTTGTTGAACATTTCTCAGAGCTAAGTTCAGTGATACATTTTGTCAGAGCACATGCTATCTAACTACAAATGTATACTGGTTATTGATCAGTAGTAGTTCAAGTTCAACAGATGTTTTAATCACCTAAAACCACTTAGAAACTTAACATTTAAAGGTACAGGTGTTACCATACTAAAAAAATTTAAAATTATCCTAAAGTTTACTCCCTTGAAAAAATTAATTAGAATAGAATGTGAAAAATACATGGGCAAATGGTATTCTGTTGTCTTTGGAACTGAAACTTTTCTTCAGTTTACAAGGGTATATGTGCATATATATACATATGTCTGTGTATAATGATTCTTTGAGCATATATTTAAAAAATCCTCATAGTTGGAGAAAGGAAAAGAACATAAAAAGAAAAAAATAGTGTGATAGACATAGCAGATGAAAAGCTAGATAATGGCTACAATTCAGCACAATGTAATCAATATGAAATTCACTGTAAATGTTAACTGAGGCTTGGATTGGTAAAGATTGAATAACGATTCTTAAGGAGTTTTAAGTTTCAAAGATTACTTCTTTTCTCTGTAGAGCTAGAACTGTTTTGGTTGAGAATAGCTCTTTGCAGAAGGGAACCTGTAAGAACTAAGATTCTGTATTTATCCACGAGAACAAAAAACCATGAAGGGGTTAGAGGTATTCTAGAGAACATGTAAGCATTAAAATACTTCCTCTTGAAGAGAGAAAGATATAGCATGTACAAGATACATCATGTATCATGGGTTCTGTCCTAACAACATGTATGCAGGCATGTTGAGTCCTTTCTTTCCTTTTTTTGTTGGCTGAGGTTTATCAATTTTATTTAATCTTTCAAAGAACCAATTCTTAGATCCATTTATTCTTTGTATTGTTTTTCTTAATATCAATTGCATTAATTTCTGCTCTGCTCTTTATAATTTCTTTCCTTGTACAAGCTTTTGGATAAATTTGTTCTTTTTCTAGAAGTTTGAGATTGAATATTATGCTGTTTATCTGAGCTCCTTCTGTCTTGCTGATCTGGGTATTTATCATTATAAATTTACCTCTTAGGAATGCTTTCATTGTGCCATGTAAATCCTGGTATGTTGTATTCTTGTTATCATTTAGCTGTAGATGCTGTTTAACTTTTTCTTTAATTTATTTTCTGTGACCCATTTTGTTGTTTGGAAGGGTGTTATTTATTTTCCATACATTTATAGAGTTCTTATGGTTTCTTTTGTCTTTGATTTCCCACTGAGTGGATAAAAAGATATGGTTTTATATATATATAATGGAGTATTACTCAGCCATAACGATAAAATTGAGACATTTTTAGCTAAATGGATGGACCTTGAAACCATAATTATAAGTGAAATAAGTCAAACGTGTAAATATCTCATTACCTGTCCAGTATAAGAAACTGAAAATGTGAATAAGAACAAAAATGTACAATAGCTGTTGTGAAATAGTAAAAAAAACTGTCCCAAAGGAAAAGGGAACTAGGAGAGAGGAGGGGGAAAGGAAAGAAGAAGCTGGAAAAATGGGAAAAGAATGATAAAATGAAAACAGAACTTTATGTATGGGGATGGGAAGGGGTTTGAAAGGAAAGAATGAGAGTAGGCAGAAAAATAAGGAATGAAGATATATCATGTACAGATACACACTGTATATAATGAGCCTGATTATTATGTATAGCTAAATTGTATCAATAAACTTAAATAAACAAACAACCAGAATCTTCTATCAGTCTCCTGAAGGTGTGATTAAAAAATAATCACAAAGACATTATCATTTTCATCTTTTTATCATTGTCAGAGATAATTGCTCCTGATCAGATTTTATCATAACTGTTGACCCATTTTAAACATAATTTGACAGCAACTACTGATAATTTTGGCTATGATATATTTTTTTTTCATTTGTCTGGGACATAGAGAAGACAAATGAAAGTGTTCCTTTTTCATTTTCTTTCTTGTTGTATAATAAAAATAATTATAATTGCTATTGAATTCAGGCTACATTTATACCTGTTTCTTCATTGTATCTTTGTATTTATCTAAAATAAGGTTATATATTTTAATATCCAAGTTTACTGGAAAATAAAGTGATGTTTTATGGGCCAGAAGAGAAATTTTGTCCTCTTTTTAGAGTCTTCACTCTACAGTTTAAAGCCTAGCAAGTAGAAGCTATTTTTTCCACACTATTAGTTGTGATTTAGAAGAGTGTTCTCTTGAGAACCTTCAAATCAAATGGAAGCAAACTTCAACACAGAATTTAGGAATTAACAGTTTTAGTCCTGTTGAGAAGCACATGATGAAGTATCTACCCTTGGAAATTGGAAGACCAAAGGACTTAGACTGGTTTATTTCCACATAGTCTTGTTCTTGGAACACAAATATTTGTAAAGATGATTAGCCAAAGCAATTCACACAGAATGAGCCCATAAAGGAAATGAATTTCTGAGATGCTAGGAAGGGCAGGGAGGGCAGTAGTGTCCTGTGTTTGAAACAGTATCCCTCTGCTGCCTTCAGAAATCTTTGTTTACTTTAGGGGGAAAGACAATGATTTTTAAAAAGAAAGACTACTTACAAGTGAAAGTGGTTTTTTTTTTTAACATCTGTCCAAGGGAGCATGAATTTCCATGGCATTTGAGGAAAGACAAATACTCTTACTCCATTCGTAGCTATTTGCTATATGTGTGTGCACCACTGTGCATCGTTTTAGAGATTCATTAACTAGGAGTCTAGTCTACCTCCTTATCCTCCTTTTGTCCTCATCCTGTGGAATCTTGGCAGCTCTGTCTGCAGAATGCAGAGCTTTGATCAGTGAACAATGAAAGGTATCCTTCTGTGAGCATCTGTTATTTTCCAGGCACCATGCTATGAGTTTTACAAACACTATTTTCTTTCATCATAATAGCAATGCCAGTGAGAGGCTGTGTTTATTTTAAGCCAGTTCTCCGAGCCAGGCAGCCTTCTCAAGGAGAATAAAACCTGTGGACTGCCTTGCAAGATGAGCCCTCTTTGTCCTATCAATCTTATTGTGCATGTTTACCCTTTAATTTCCTGTATTATTTTTTGTTAGATGAGTCTCTTCACTCTTTCTGAAGTATTTAACTTTGCTTTTCTGCTCATATTTCTGGTTTTTATTACTGTCATCGCCCCATTATCATTACTAGCCTGTACTTCAGTTTCTGTTATGGTATATATAGTTATTTCTTTTGCTGTAGGTTTTGGATATTTAGCCATAATTTGACTGGAAGTTGTTTCACAGCAAGGAAACCTTTTTGGGAATCATGTTTATTCACCTGTATGTAGAAGAAAATTCACTTTCCCACTCTTATGGCAGGAGTGTTCCATAGAAATTGCTTACATATTTGCATTGAGTTAAAGCTGGCTATGTGCTACTGGTAAAGCTCTGTACTATAGTGAAACACATCAGTAAAAGGGATTTACTGATGAAGTAGAGCACAGTCCTATGTATGGTGAAGGATACTATATTTATAGTCTTTCAGTAAGGCCAAAGTCACAAGTCAAGTGGGTGAATGACCATAACAGAAGGGAGATATAATATTATAAGTGCAAAAATGTAATTAGCAGCCTAAAGGAAGGAGACCATGTGACAAGCTGAGTGGTCTGAGATGACCACATAGAAGAGGCTGAATCCATGGTCATTCTGAAAGAAAAATTACATTTAAATAGGTGTGTGAAACTGATCTTCCAAATGCAGGGAATGTGCAGGGGTCCTACTTGCCCCTATAGTTCAAGATTTAAAACAAGAGCATACTTTGGTTTTAGGTAGAGGCATTCTGATTTAGTTTCATGCATCATGGCTATTATTCCACTTGTTAATTCACATGGTGCCTAAGTTACTTTTCTCTTGTTTCTGAGACAAAATACCTGATGAAAAAGGAAAGGAAGAAAAGTTACAGTTTTTAGAGGTTTCAGTCCATACTCCAAGCAGCAGGGTGGCATGGTGGAGCTACTATTTATTGGCACCACAAACAACAAGCACCAACAGCCAAAAAAAAGAGACATGACTTCTTCCTACCATTACACTGTATGCTGGCTCCACCCCTGGGCAGATGTAGCACTCATACCACCAATCCGAGCCCTATACAATGAACCAATCACAATTGCTAGATTCAGCTGCCTCCCTGACTGCATGAGGCTTGGTGGGCCACCTAGACACAAGCCATAGCACATGAGGAGGCTATACGGTAGTGATAATAAGGTAATTCTAAGAAATATTCTCTGGAAGTTCCTTTACTTTTTTCTTTCTCCAGTAAATGGGAAAATAGGAAGAGTTCAATGAGACCATTCAGGATGAAATTCCAAAATGTGTATAAATTAAAATAGACTTTTACAAATGATACTCAAATTGAATAAGAACAGAACAATAATTTCTATTAGGAATTTGGGAAATTTTGTAATAATTTTAGGCAGAATTCTAGTTTGGTACTAGACGGCAAAGACAATCATAAGGAATTGTGATACACAGTTCTAAAATGATTACTAGGAGAATTATATGAAAGGACACATATGAGAGGTATTATAATAAAAACACCAACCAGGTTGGTCATGATCAATGAAAGTAATGCATGGTGTCAAGAGCCACAGAAAATATAATTGTATTCTTCAAAACAAAAAAGAGTAGAAGTTGAATTTAAGATAACAGATGCTGAGGTCAGCTGGGATGGTAGTACTAAATTGATAGTTGTGTCACCCAGAGGGGACACTCAGGCATGTCTGTTGTAATAAATAGGGTAAGTAGAGCCTTCACCAAGCATTATAAAAATTGTTTCTGCTTTTATATAATGACTATACATAGATATTATTTAAACACAATTTAGGAAGCCTGTCCTGAAAGAAAATGAAGGAAATATCTAATATTTATCATTTCAACATGGAATGTTTGTTCCGTCAAGTGACTCTACCCAGACCCTTTATTATGGATTTAGATACAGGGCTGACTTTTATCTAGCGAGACATTGACTTACATTTCAGATTTTTTTATTTTACCCATGTCTGAACATATTGGTGAAGGGAAGCATTACTTTCTAGCAGAACATTGATTTTCCATAATCCAGTTACAAGAGAACTTCCAAATCAGATCCAATTGTAGATTCATGTGTTTTTATTTTATAAGGGTTTCATTAAGGAAAACTTGTCATAGTAAACTTCAGTTAACAGAAGTTGTATGTGACAAATCCAAAGATAACTTTTTTGAAGCTTGGTGCACTTTTTTTGTTAACTGTTAACCTTATGCCACTTGGTTTTTAGTCAAGTGTCATGTAGATCCTGATAACCTGCATAACAATGAAAAAGTCCTTTGCCTTCTCCTCACTGTCAAATTTTAAATGCCAAAATGTTCAAAATATGTGACCTTGATGCTGAAATAGCCTCAGATTCTCAAAAATAGAATTGAAATAAGCAATTTCTTATATTGAAAATATCTTAAAAGCCAGGGCTCACCCACATGGTTGCAGAGAGAATTCTGGGCTGACTCAGCGCTATACATAGCTTCAAAGTCAAAGGCTTATGACTGTTGTTGAGAATCACTTGGGGGAATTCAATTAAAAAAGAAACTGTAAAGGTGGAAAGGGGCTCCTTTTCAGCAAGGAAATGAAGGTAACCTTGCAAGAAATAGCTTAGTGTTAACATGAGTACTTAGGTACCGTGTGGAAGTGGCAGGAAGAATTTAAGGTGGTCTCCAAGACCTCCCAAACACAGGTGCCTGGTACAGAGGAAGCAGGAGCTGGGCATAGGATGGGTTATCACTTTCTTGGTAATATTATATTATATGGCAAAATCAAACTTGCAGATGTACTAAGTACCAGTTGACTTTGGAGATTATTCAGAACTAACTTTTAAAAAGACAACAGCAGGTGCTGTTCACAAGATTGCCTTAGAGAAGCAAACTTCCATGTTGTGGTGAGGGCCTGGTGGCAGGGACCAGCAGTGTGGACCTCAGTCCTGAATCCTCAAGGGACTGAATTTTGCCAGTGGCTGGAATGAACTTGGAAGATCTCAGCAGTAAATGAGAATGAAGCCTGGGCAGCAGTTTCCTTTCAGAATTTTGAGAAGAGAACCCAGTTGTGTACTTCAGTCCTGGACTTGTGACCTATAGAATTGAAGGATGAAAAATTGTGTTATTTTAAGCCATTTGTGGTCATTTTTATATAACAGTAGAAATTAGTATATTACCCATACTATATCTTTGTGTGCACTAATTTTTTGGGGGGTGGAAATGAGTTTGGGGAAATGAGTTAAATCTTTTCCAAATTGTAGTCACATTCAAGTATGTCTGCCCAAGTTTCTAGACTAGCAGGGTGTGCTCAGCCACAGCAGTGAAAAGCAGACATCAGGGCATCCTGTGCCACTTGTAAGGAAAAGCACATTTTAATGTTATCATCGATGTGCTGCTGGGCTCAACAGCCAAGATTCTGGGGCAGACACGGCTGTGGTTCAGAGCCCATCCAGACCCAGCTTGTGCTCATTCTCACCACCACTTCAACCCTAGACTTTTATTCACCTAGAGGAAAAACTGCTGGAGTGAAATGGGAGACTGACCTTTAAGTGCCTCACACCCTTCAGATGTTCCCTCAGGAAGTGGCCATGGAACATGGAGGATTAGGTGAGTGGCAGCAGAGCAAGCAGGGCCCTGGTGGAAGAGGCCACACCCCGCAGCCATGGAGCAGGGAGATGCCCTGTCTGCAGCCAGCATCCGGCATCCGACTCCTGGGTGGGGACTGCAGCAGAGAGCGGTGTTGATGAGTGGCTGGGCATTTCTGGCAGAGCAACTGGCAGTTACTTGGGGCTTGATGACTGACACAAAGCAGCAGCCTCAGCACCAGGCCAGGTCGGAGCAGAGCCTCTTTTGGAGGGACACTGCTGGGACACCCATCTGAGAGAGTACCAGGGGTGTCTCAGCAGGGACCTGGCATCTAACAGGACACCTGGTGGGTCTCCAGTGACCAAGTGTGGACCTAGGCTCTTAAGGTGAAGACTGTTACCTGCCATCTTGGAAGTGTGGAAGCAGTAGGGTCTCCTAGCTGAAACAAACAGCCTGGACTCTTGATCCAGGCAGTTCTTTTCTTAGGCGAAGATGGTTTAGGGATGGAAATCAATGTTGAAACCCTTCAGAAGCCATGGAAAGCACTGAGCTGCTTTTGTTTCTGTGCAGGTCATAGCATATCCAAGAGACTGACAGCTGTCACCTTCCTAACCTTCCATCAGATGCTGCTTCAGACTCAACACACTCTGGAGGATTTGAAATTTCCTTTGTTCATATTGTGTTACTCCATTGCTTTTTGTGTCTCTTCATGTTCTTTTTTTTTTTTTTTTTTCCAGTACTGGGGATCGAACTCACGACCTTGCGCTTGCCAGGCAGGCGCTTAAGCCACTGAGCTAAATCCCCAGCCTTTTCTGCTGTCTTCTAATTGGGGAACCCTGACTGCTGTCCCTCCCCCTTCTTGACTTTTCCTGACTTCTCATCATAGTTCTTACCTTGTTGTTCCTTGCAGGTGGCAAGGCTCTGTCCTCCTTAAGAACAAAGCTGATCAGTCCTTGTGACTCAGTACTTACCTCAGATCCCTCACTTTGTGGAGTCCTTGTCAACAATAAATAAAGCTCAGTTACATAGATTTCTGTCATGACTGTGTTCCAGCCCTACTCTATTTTAATTACAAATAATCAATGGGTAGTTACTGCTATCTGTATTAGAATGAACATTTCGCATGACTTTTATCTTCTATATTTAAATAGAAATTATATACTGTCTGCAACATCTATTGTATACGGTATATATCAAACCTTTCCTTTATTGACTGTTCCTATTTTGTTTTTAATTTATATTTATTTCCCAAACTGTATGTATGAGATACACATTTACACACATACTACAATGCATGAATTTTCTATATACTACACATATACATACTGTGTTTTCTTCATTTTAATGATACTACGGCTTACAGAATATTGATAATTGTATTTCCAAGAAGAATACATGTAAGAAAGAATTTTAATTCCCTCTCCTCTGAGGTAGTTTTTGTTTTGCATTCCTGTTAAGGATAGGAGGAGGGAGTGGTGCCATTTCTTTAAGGAAGAAAGTGACCTTGCCCAGAGGAGTCCTGTCGGAACTCGTGTTTGGCTAACTCCTCCACAGGGTGGAGGTCCAGTCCCCTCTTACCCTCCAGGGAAGTCCCTGGCTGCCTGCACGCAGCCGACAGCGTGCAGTTAGCAGGGAGGATGTGGGGTCAGATTGTCCAGGTCCAGATGGTCGCCTGGCTTGTGGACAATGAGTGATGAGGCCCTGGTCAGATGCAGTGACTGCTTTTCAATTAGATTTTAGACCTACCATCAGCTCATAAGAAACACTGGCTAATAGAAGCATATTACAGTTTTATACAAGATGAGTTAAATATCTCCCCACCTCTAAAGTTCTTTATTTATTAAGTGGGGGGTGGTAATTGGACAGTTGTAAGAAGGAGTAAATGAGTTGATTCATATAGTAGTTTTGAAACAGGAATTGACATTAACTGATAAATATTAGCAAGTGTTGATATGTGTATTTACATGGAATTGATTGATATTGGTATGTGGTATTTAAATTGCACAGTAAACTATTGGGTTTTGGTTTTGTCCACAGTTCAGAGCTACGTGGTTGTCAGACTGTTTTAGGGAAGTATCTCAGAGTCTTTATGGTTTTGCCTTCTAGAATGGCTTAATACTTCTTGAGATATTGGTGGCTTTCTGTACTATTATAATGGTTCAAAATGTGCTGCACTTTGAATTTTAACAGCAGAAAAGCTGACAGAAGATTCTGTTTGAGATTCCAGCCAGCAAATGACACAAAGAGAAAACAGTTCTCTATTAGATGCCCAAACGCTCAGTAGAATATGTGATTTTTAAACAACTCTGAAGATGAGCACATTCTCCCCTGTACTGAATAGAAATGTATCTGTGGCCGTGTGACATAGGCCAAGTCTTGGGAACATCTGAGGGCTCGTCCCCAGGGCCCGGCACCTTCTGTGCGGCCTCACTGCCTGAGCTGCTTGCTTTCCTTGTCATCAAGCCTGCAGTTTGATTTTTTATGTTCTGTTTGAAACTCACAATCTTTTTAAGATCAAGATTTCTCCTCTCTCATATTATTACTAGATCAAACTGGCTACTTGTATTTTGTCCAAATAATTGGAAATATTAACACTGTATTGTTTTCAACATAGCAATAATTTTCATAAATGGATATAAAAAGATCCAAATCTTTGCTGCTTGAGAGTTTTGAATACCATTCTTTGAGTCAAATTATGTGAAATTATAAGATACACAAATTTTGAGAATTGAATCTTCTTTACATTAAATTGCTTAATAAATTTAAAATAAAGAGCACAAAGGTTATTGCAAAGAATTTCCATAAAGGAGATCTAGAGTTGGAGAGAGGTACAGAGGGTAATAAAAGAAATTAAGATGTGTCATGTATATGTGCCAACTCTTCATGATGAACATAATCATTTAATATAGTGTAATCAAGTGCTAATAGCTTTTCAAATCAGCATTTTAAAATTTAGGGAATCAAAGTTCATCATCTCTCCTTCAATCCCAATGTACAGTGAGTGCCTCTTTCTGAGGGCACACATACTATCTGCTGTAGTGCACTGGATCTGGTTTTATTGTGTATCCAGACCTCAGGGCAGGGTTGTGGAAATCCAAGATTAATATAATTATTTATGTCTAATACTACAAAGTGATTCTAACATTCATTCTGAGATGCGAGGTCCCCAAACCTACATTTTTAAGTAAAAACTTCAAGTTATTCTGGTTTACATTCGCTTACTTTGAAAAATACCTTTAAATTGCCTAAATTAAGAAAACCGGTTCCAAATTTAGGTTAAATCTTTGTTCCAAATTTCCTGCCTATGAACATTGCGTTGCAATGGCTGGACCTATGAGAACCTTTCCGGGAGAGAAGCTGTGTCTTCTCACCTGTGAGATGAAGCATTCCTAAAGAACAGTAGCATTTCTATATTTGACTTGAATTTCAGTTTGAAAAAAGCACGTACTTACTTTGTTCTCCCATTGGAACTTGATATTCTTATCATGCAGATCCAATTTGAAGCAAAGAAAGATATTCTAGAGAATACTCTTCCCGCATTTCTTTTAAATATTCACCGATTCTTTTCTCTTTTTTTGTTTGTTTTTTTAGAAAATTCACAAATGTAAAATCACTTATGTGTACTGGTTTCCTCTTTTACTCCTTATCCCTAATGAACAGTTGACAGCTTTGCAAATGTGGCCTTTTGAACACAAATGCAAACAAGTGTCATCGATGGAGACAGTCCATATGTAGGCTGGGCTGCTGTATGGAGCAACAGCTAAATAGTTTCATGCTGATTGTGGCACATTCAGTCTTCCAAATGCTCCTGTAGTTCCAAAAATAACAAAAGGTCATTTTTTCTTCTCATAAAGCTTATGGTAAGTCTCTTCAAATAAAATCAATACACAATTGCGATAGAATGTCATGGGCCATTAGGGCTCTCATTCCAGAATTCCTCTAGGTGCTTTCCTTCTCCACACTCTTAACTGCCCAGCAGGAAGGAAGGCGTCCTGTTTATCCTCCAGTCTCTGTAGCCCTCTAGGGTTATGGTTTATTTGGGGATTTTTTTTTTTTTGCAATACTAAGAAAAAAACAGTATTAAAAAATCAAAGATTAAAAAAAAGTTTTGAAGAAAAATCATTCTGTTATCTATGGTAACCAAGTTATGAGGCCCAGTAATATCTAAACTGTTCAAGAGAATTTCCAGTGTGAGAAATTGAATTTATAATTAGAAATATGGTTTCCATGTAGTTCTTTCAGCAAATAGAAATCATAAGATATTTTTAAAAATGAACTATAAGAGTGGAGAAAGAAATATACTTGCATTTTTAATACTGAATAGTTACTTTATTGTGCTGTGATTTTAATTCTATTTCAGCTAGTGTATCTACCTGTGAAGTTAGTCAGCTGATTCAACAAATTAGATTCTCTGGCATGAAACTGCTTCTCATTGGCAATGCTTCTGCCTTAGTGCACACTTGTCTAGCCTAGTTATTTATATTAAAACTGTACTTATTTTTGAACCAATTGACCTTTGCTGTTATGCTGATGAAATATTATGGAAATTTCAACCTTGGCGCTATATTTTGGCCATAAGGGGGAATTTTTGTTCAGCCATTTGATTCCTGTGTGTCTAACTTTAAGCCTGAATTGATTCCTTTATTCCACATTAGAACTAACTTTTTTAGTGCTACTTTGTTTTTAAAATAGTACTTCAAATTTATTATTTGCAGAATGGCTTGTATCTCTCTAATAATTAATAATTAAACCAATATTCAAAAAATATTATAATAGTGGAGAAAAATTACCATGAAAGAATATGTCCACAGTCCTTTATGCCAGTGCTTGGGAAGGAAAGTATGGCAGGTGCTGTTAGCTCTGTAAGCGTGCTCGGGTGCAGTGCTGAGAGGTGTGGCGTCTCTAACGTGCGTGTCTGTGTTGCATGAGAGCACTTCCAGAACTGGATTTTGCAGCATTCTTTCTTGCAGACGAGGGCTCCTAAGAACTGAATATTACCCATGGTAAAAATTTCTCCCCTGTTTTTATGACTGAAATAAATTGTTTTACCTTTGCTTGTATATATTTTGTAGAA
The DNA here is from genome assembly GCA_004027455.1 of Hydrochoerus hydrochaeris. Classification (NCBI taxonomy): domain Eukaryota; kingdom Metazoa; phylum Chordata; class Mammalia; order Rodentia; family Hydrochaeridae; genus Hydrochoerus; species Hydrochoerus hydrochaeris. The sequence goes on from PVLA01006757.1 coordinate 40,741, forward strand.
CCTCTGAATCATGTGAACTATCATGCTTTTTCTTGACAGTAACTATTGAAAGCATTAGAACCAACATTAACTCACTCTGTTTCTCTGACACTTGCTAATATATGCAGGAACTAGGTGATGATGGAATGCTTCTCTCTCCTTTTTGGAATACATCAGGAATGGCCCACAAGAATGCACTTCCCTTTTCATCAACCTTATTTCTTGGGTTCCACAGTGCATATGTCCTCATATTTCAACATCTCTGAAGTGAAGGTGTGTTGTTACGGGTTTGATGTTTCTTTTTATTTCTCTAGGGATTATAAAATGTTGCCATCTTAAAATGGATGCCATCTTATTTTCAATTAAATAACATATTACGATATGATTTAGAATTGGGAGACTACCATGAATATTTGTATAAGATAAAATGTGGCTCAGTTTCTTGTTCTTAATGGAACTCACTTAAGGTTATGTTTCTTCATTTAAATTTTCAGATTAGAATTTGCCTAAATCTTCTTTCATTTTTTCTTCCTTCCTTTGCTATTTTTATCATCTTCTCTCTATCTGCCCATTCATCTCTTCCTTTCTCCATCTATCTCTTTCAATATTTACAAATATTCAATGGGCACATTTAATGGGTTTGAAAAAATAGATGTTTAAACTTGATGTTATCCTTGATGTTAAGTACTTAACTCTGATTTGTAAGTCAATAGAACAAACCTTTTTCTGTCTTGTAATGGATTGTGGGAGAGGGACTTTAAGGGAAGACATAGTCTGCTTTGCCAAAGCAAAATGAGAAAAGAAGTGGCTTCTTGATACCTAATCTTTGTCACAAAGGAATAACAGGAAATATCCATGTGAAAAAGGAGATAAAATCTGACTCAGGAAGTAAGAGTAGCTTCCAGGAGTGAAGAATCTATTTTAAAAAATCAAATGGGCACAGATGACTGAATAATGTGTGTGAATTTATAATGCTGGTATGAAACCCAGATCATCAAGTACCTTCTGCATCCTATTAGGGAAGAAGATTTTCTGGAGCACAGTGTGAACTTGATTTAGGAATCATTGCTTTAAAAAACTGTGGCAGCATAATGAGTAATAAGAGGATGAGTAATAAGTATGAATCAGGTTAAATTGAAGTCAGAGTCTTCAATTGGAAGATTTCATAGTATATTACATGAGACATGATAAATACAAAAAAAATGACAAGATTGTATTATAAACCTGCTTATGTGTTAGGGTTGAAAAATTTGGTGACCAGTTATCCAAGAGGAGTAGAAAATAAGAGTTAATATTATGTTGCTTATAAATGATATTTCCTGTTAATCCTTTGAGACCCGGACCAAGTATTGAGAAATCATTTCTTTTCCCATTGTGCTTTGACAATGGCCATGAAATAGGGACAAAGACAGGGGAGGTGTAAAATGAGAGAAGTAAACATACATTAATTAGGAGTATATTGAAAATTTGATTCCTGTGGAATATCTAGTAAGTAGATTGGAATAAAACCATTAGAGGCACTGTGCTGAACATATGATGAGCATTATCTCATTTAAATATAATATTGTCCAACTGAAACTGCCAGTGTTCCCTTTTTGCACCAGCATTTTTTGTCTTGTAGAAGTTAAGTAATACCTGACCTCAGAAAGCTTGAAAATAGTAGAAATAATACTGGATCTCAGATATCTAACTCTAGAATCTGTTTGTTTGTTTTTCTGCAATTACTGAACTTTATTTTTAGTGTATTTTATAGTTTTATTTTTATTTGAAACTTTTATTTTGGATTTATAAAAGTTGATCATAAAGTAGAAAGAAATCTTATACCTGTCATGTCCTTCTCTTGTCTTAACATACTCTTAAGACCTACCCTTGTGTGCTGTGTTATATTGATGAACAGTGGTATGTTATGCCTTGAGCTGGGACTCATGGAAGGTGATTGAGTCGTGGCACAAGGATACTCACCAGGAAATGAGCATTGATGAGTTCATGCTGAATGTGCCTCTAGTTGATGGGCCTGGTTGGAGGAGGCAGATCCGTGAGGCTGCGGCTGGAAGTGTATATCCTTATATCCCGCTTCTCTTCCTTTTCTCTCTCTCTCCTCTTTCTGGATGACATGATTTGAACAGTTTTCCATGTTTCTTATGCCTTGGGGCCACCCAACATGGACTGATTCCCAATAAATTGTTAGACAAATCAAACTGCTCTTTCTTTAAGTTTTGGCTGTTGTGTTTTGTGCTCAGTGCCTGGAAAGCTTTCTGATACAGAAATCTGGTGCATGTGAGATGGTGCTGTGACTGTACCTGATCACATGACTTAGAAGACTTTGGAACTGGTTTGTGGGAGTAGTTTGAAAAGGTTTAGATATGCAGATTAGAGAAGCATTAGAATGTTGTTAGCTGAGCCTGACAGGTGATTCTGGTCTGAGCACAGAAGGCTAGAATGCTAATTGGAATGTGAACAGTAAAGGCTAGACATATGAGGTATCAGTTGGGAATTCTGACTCAGCTGGAAGTTGAACTAGAGGCTGTATATGTTGTGATGTAGCTGAAACTTCGTTTAAATTTTACCCAGGTTCTGAGACTTTGCAGGAGACTGAGATTAGTGTGTGTGTGTGTGTGTGTGTGTGTGTGAACTAACTGATTTGGTGAAGGAAATTCCAAGACAGCCTAATATCTAGGCTGTGTCATAGTTATTTCTGGCTGCTTTTAAATATATTTGAAGTGAGAATTAGGGCAAAAAGCAGAGCGGTAGATAATTTTGAAATTTTGAAGAGCTTAAATTTTAACCAGAAAAAAACATGTGTAAAGTTGGTAGCAAATGTCTGTGTAGCTGCTAAAGCAATTAGCATAATTAAAAAGAAATCAAATACTTTGTACAGGGCTTGGAAGAAAGATACCTTCAGGACATATTGGAAATCAGCAAGACAACACCCATTGCTTCCTCAAGGGTGCAAAAGTGTCAACCTTCTTTTGAAAAGAGAGTCCATGAAGCATCAGCTTGAAAATGGCATTTTTGGGAATTGTTCCTCAGAACTTATTTCACTGTGCTCAGCCATCTAGGCACTTAGGGGTTGCTTCAGTCATGGTCCAAGTGTGTCTGTGTGGGCTGATTATTACTCCCACTGAGAGAAGACCTTGGTATGATCTGTATGAGATGGTTTTACTGGCATGCAGACTATAAAAGTTGTGGGAGCAGAGACGCTTGCATTCAGATTTCAGAGGAAAGTCTGGAAGGTTAGGCAAGGAGTCTGAGAACACTGCATGAAGTTCTGAGAACAGAGTCAAAGGTGTGGTAGAGGCCCAAGGGAATAAGGGATGCCTGGAACTTAGAATGTTTGCAAGGAAAACTGTAGGATGTTAGTGAAGACAGCCCAAAAAAGGCAGTGTGTGCTATAAACAGCAAGACCATAGATTTCATGTCTTCCAGACCCTTTGGAACTCAGATTTTATCTCCATGTGCCTCAGATGCCAGATGTGGAGCTGGAGAACTTAATGTTTGCCCTAATGGCATTTGGTCTTGCTCTGTTTCTATTCTTTTCTCTACCCCATTCTTCCCTTTTGCAGTGGGGATATTTACCCTATGGAATTATACTTTGGAATCATGTAGCTTGTTTTTGATTATTATAGAAACTAACAGCTAAGAGTTTTTTTGTGAGTCTCATTGGATACTTTGACTTGGACTTTTAACAGTGCTGGATTGCTGAGGCTTTGGGGAAAGGATTCTTGTGCTTTCACTTGTACAAAAGATAGTTGTATCATGGTAGGCTGAATTATGACCTTGTGATTATTTGAGCATGAAGTATGGTTTAAGGAGATGTCACATAATGGTGGGATGTGACAGGTAGTGCGATAATGCCAACTTGACTGGCTTTTAGATTTTCCCTAGGGGTTGATGGGGCACACCAGTGGAGGCAGGACCTTAGTGTCCATGTCTAATCCCCAGCCCCTTCCTTTCTGGCACTGTTCCCCTACTCTGCTTCCCGGCTGCCATGAACTAAGCAGCTTATTTTTCCATGTCCTTCTCACATGCTGTTTTTGCCTTGGGTCCTGCAGACCATGGGTTTAATTTGAAATTGAGCCAAATGAAACTTTCCTCTTTTAATTTGTGGGTGTTGGATATTTTCATCTGGCATCAGGAAAGTTGGCTAATACACATGAGCTCACAGGTAAGAGTTGCCTTGAGTCTTTGAGGAGACTTTGGATTTGGGAATTTCAGCAGTTGTGGAACTGTAAAGAATTTAGTGACTTGTGGATGGAGTGAGTGCATTTTGCTTAATGAGATGGGTGAAAGATGCAGGGGATATGAGCGGAGTGTTAGTTTGGATACAAAATCCTCCCTGAAAGTGCTTTGGGAGAATGATTGACTCTGTGGTGTATTATACCCACCAGTGAATTGATATGCTCATGAATTCATGCCTGAGTGTGTCACTAGGAGGTAAAGCCTGATCAGAGGAGACAGGTTCCTGAGAGTAGGATCGGGGCTGTATGGTTGCCCTGTGCCTCCTCCTCTGGCTCTGGTTTTTGGCTGACATGGGGTGAGCAGCACTCTTCCACCATGCTTCTCCACCGTGACCCTGCTGTCCTGGAGCCAGTCCCCTGGGCATGGACGGAGACAGTGAAACTGAGTCAGAGTAAACCCTCCTCCTTTGTATTGTGGGTGCCAGGGTATTTTGTCTCCATGATGGGAAAATGATGAATATGTATTGTTACTTTTTTTCTTTCATTTGTCATACTTTGAATATTGTATCTAAAATATTAACTAAATCCCTACATTGCTTAGATTTCTTCTGTTATTTTCTAGGGATTTTATTGTTTAGCATTTTATGTATAGGTCCTTGGTCTATTTTTGAGTTAGTTTTTGTGAATGGAATAAGATATAAATCCAGATTCATTTTTATGCATATAAATATCTAGCAGTTCTAGCACCATTTTTTGAAAACTCATTTCTTTCCATGAATTGCCATAGCTCCTTTATCAAAGATCAGTTGGCTCTATATGTGACCTATTTCTGGTCTCTCTATTCTGTTTCATTTATCTGTCTATTGTTTTGTCAAAACCACACTGTCTTACTGTTGTGATTACTGTAGCTTTATAGTACATCTTAAAGGCACATATTGGGCATTTCTCCAATTATCTTCTTCTTCAGTATTGTTTGTTATTTTAGGTCATTCATCTTTCAAAAAAATTCTAGAGTCAGGTTATTTATACCCACCATAACTCACTGGGATTTTGACTGGAACTGCATTGAATCCATAAATCAAATTAGGAAGAGTTGACATTTTATTATTGAAGTTTTTGTATCCATAGGACTATCTTTATATTAGTTCAGAATTTTAAAGTTTTCTTTTATCAGAGTTGTGTTGTTTACCTCTGTATGTCCTGCAGAAATTTTCTTAGAGCTGAATGTTTAACTTTTTTGATGCTAGTGTAAATGGTATTATGTTTTCAGGTTTAAATTCTGAATGGTTGTGTTGCTATAAAGGAAAACCGTAGACTTTTTTATGTATTAGCCTTGTATCCAACAACCTTGCTATCACTGCTTATGAGTTCTAGGATTTGATTGATTCTTTGGATGTTTCTACATGGACAATCATGTGATCTGTTAGTAAAAAGTTTTTTTTCTTCCTTCTCAACTGTATATCTTTGTGTTTACTTTCATTGTCTTATGGTGCCAACTATGAATTTTAGTAGGACTATTGAGGGATAACGTCCTTGCCTGTTTCCAGAGCTATAGGGAAAATATATGATGTCACCTAGTAGTTTTGTATAAACGTTCCTTATCAAATTGAGAAACTTTCTTTCTGATCCTAGATTCTGAGATTTTTTTTAATGAAGGGCTCTTGTATTTTATTGGATTGTACTTCATCTATTCATAGTCACTTTTTTTCTTATTTTGTATATTGATGCAATTATTTGAACATCTATCCAGCCTCACATACCTGGAATAAATCCTGCTTGGTTATGGTATGTAATTTTCTTTTTAGACTTTGTTGAATTTGATTTGCTATTATTTTATTGAGAGTTGTCCTTTTTTAGTCATTCATTCATAGTAATTTTGGAAAGTGGTTTTAATTCAGGAGGCAACAGGGTATAAATGATAAGCAGTGTCACAGAATGTGTAAGTAAAGTGAGGTAATTTGAAGCCAAGAAGTGTTAGTGTACAGATTGATATTATCATTAATAACAATGGCTTATAGTGGCAAGTGTTTGTTTTATGGCAAACAATGTCATAAGTAGTTTACAAAGCATTTATTCAAAAAAGTATGCACATTCAGATAGTCCAATGAGAAGTCAAGCTCTCAGTTACCACCTGATTTTAATGACTGAGAATCCCCTGTGAGGCCTGAGAAGAATAAAAGACTGGAGGTAGGTTTGAGAAAAGAACAGTATGCTGTATACTGGTCAGAAAAGGGGCATTATATTTGGAGAAATAACAGTTGGAAGAAAGGGAAGAGAAAATGGTGATTGGAATGTTCACCATCTATTTACAATAAACTGAGAAGACTTCAATTAATCTCAGTTATTATGTCAATAGAATGTAACACATTTTGCATTACACTCTCTGACAGCAAAGGTCCCTTATATTGTGCTCCACAAGGTCAGTGGATTTATATTTTGCTCACCAAAGCATCCATCCTTCATGACAACACTGGCATTTCACATCAGAGAATTTTAGAGCAGGCTAGATGTTTCTTATCTTCTTCATGTTTCCTGTGTGGTGAACTTGATGACTGTAGGAAAGTCAAGATAATGATAAATTAGCAGGAGGTGGCTGTACCAGAGCAATCCAAATACCGGTGGGTGCACTATTGTCATTTGGGAGGACAGTCATCCAAGACTAAGCCACCTGTTCTAATAGCTTCTATACGCAGGATATTAACTTTCCCAACTGTGTCAAAGTTTAAGGTAAGAAAGATATTATAAAAATATAGGTAAAGCACTTGTTAAATAAATAAATTAATTGTAATGGGTTCAGAACAGTGTTCTCAGCGGTGATTCAAAAAGACAAAGAGAAATATGTGGAGTTTTGCAGTGTGCTTTTAACCCCTCGGCAGGGTGAAAGCAAAACACCTGGAGTATTTGGAGCTACCATAAGGAAAAAAGAGAGTAAGAGCATACAGTGCCCTTTTCACAAGCTCACAATTGTACCTCGAAGGACATTCTGCCAACTAGCTACTTAGCCATCTTTAGAGAATTCTGCTGCCCTTTTAAAAGATATTAAATAAATTTTTGGAATTAATTTTCATTATTAGTGGAGAATGAGAGAAAATAGAAAATATTCTAGTTGTTTAATCTCTTGGGGGATAGTCTGGTTTCTTACAAACCCGATCTGTGAATGAAGACCACAGTTAATCTGGGATATAGTTTGCTTTATGTCAGTGGAAGGATCTTTTAAATGGATCTGGACAACCGGGCTGGCACACATGCCTTTGGCTGGTGTACCAACCAGAACCCTGAAACCCAGGATAGCTGGGAAGCACACATGCCTTTGGAGGGCAGAGTAATTAGTGAGACCAACAGTGTGGAAGCCCCTGAAGAGGCAGCGAGGAGCCAGGAGCTGGGCTCTGGAGAGCTCCAGCAACAGAAGACCAGTCCCCGCCCCACATCCCGAGGCCACCATCAGCTCCACACCCGGCACGATTCCCAAGGCAAAGCTGGCCGCAGCGGCAGCCTGTTCCTGGGTCTGAACGGACCCTGTCACGGAACTGTGGACACCAGAGGCATTTTACTGCCTTCATTCTCCCTGCTGTCTGATTGGCTCTCCCTTTCCTGTCTGCTTGGAGCTTGGCTTGCTTTGTTTTGTATTTTGTGGTTTTTTGGTTTTGGGGGCTATTTTTCTTTCTTCCTCTGGTTTCTTTTTTCTTTCTTTTCTTCTTTTCTTTTTCATTCTCCTTCTCTTCTTCTTTTTTTTTTTTTAACTGTTTAGGTTTCTTACCTTTCCCTTTTTTTTATTGATCCTCTTTCTTTCCTCACTTCTTGACTTTTAAACTTTCAAGTGAGTAAACATTGTCTCCTCCTGTTCTGATTACTCCTCATCTATTTCACTCTTTCCTCCAGTTTCCCAAAACTCAGGTGATCATCCTTCAACCTCCAGACTCTATTATATTTGATCTCATTCATCACTTTGTTCTGTCCCCTATTCATTTTAAACCCCAAGCTGCCCCAAGGGTAAAATCACTCCACTAAGGAGAAATCACTGCATACATGTACATGGTATGTTTGATTTTGTTATATAACTTTAGAATTTGTTTCTGGTTAACGGGTACCACAGTTTAATGGTTACTATAGTTTTTCAGTAGTTAAGATGTACTTGAAGCTATTGTTATTACTAATTATTTTAGCCAGGATGTCATACATTTTATAATCAGTTTTTCTCCCCATATGATAGCACTGTGATTGTATGGAGTCATAATTATCACCACAACCCAGTACCAAAGGATTGAATGCAGAACCAACTAGTAACTTTGTATCTTTTACAAATTGGGAGAGTAGGTTCTTGGGAAAACTATAAAGAACCGACATCTAGAGGACATCCCTAAAGAACAGACATCTCCTAAGGAAGCCTCTATTTTAGTGATAAAATTACCTTAAGAAATTCTAGTGATAAAATTTTAGTGATAAAATTTTCATAAGAAATTAGCAAGAATTAACATAGAAAACAAAATAAAATAAAAAAGAGAAAATAGAAAATGACCAGATGCAAGAGCAAAATGCAGCCCCAGACCCACAGCCCACACAGAATAAAGCTAGAACTCAATGAGATAGAAGAAATTGGAATTCAAACACTGGAATTTTCAGAAATGATATTAACAAAAGTGAAAAAACAAGCATGAAAAGCTATAGAGAAAATAATGTCTTAGATACAAAAAGAAATGATTCTCAAAGATACTGGAGAAGACACAGGTAATAAATAGATGAGCTTAGAAAAATTAAGGAAATAAAAATGCCCAATGTAGGGAAGAAATGGAATCCATGAAACAGATCCAAACAGAAATCCATGAGATTGAAACCTCCATTGAAAGTATATGGAAGCAGGTGATATAATTTTAGATCTTAAAGAGAAAATTGTAGGTAGTGATCATGAAAAGATGTCTTAAAAATAAGAAGAGACCATGAAAACTCAACACAGTAACTATAAAATGAAGCAAAGAAGAATAACATAAAATGTATTGGGGTGAGTGAGAAGGCTGGAGACTGTGCAAATATCATTAAAAAAAAACTCTTCACAGAAGTAATGGAAGACAACTTTGCAAGTGTGGACAAAGAATTTGACATACAAATAAATGAATCACATAGAACTCCAAATAGCCATGACAAAAATAAAATTACACCAATACATATAGAAATTCAGCACAAGAACAGAATATTAAAAGTTACTAGAAAAAAGAAACAAATCACTTATAAAGGAAAGCCCATCCAAATCACAGCAGACTTTTCAATTCAAACACTCAAGTCAAGAAGAGCTTGAAGTGAAGTATTTCAAGTTCTGAAAGAAAACAAATTCTAACCCAGATTGGCATACCCTGCAAAACTGTCTTTCAAAACTAATGGAAAAATAAGATACCTTCATGACAATGACTGAAGAAATGCATGACCATCAAACCAATGTAAAAATAGTACTAAACAGTGATAATGTGTATATATATATATATATATATATAATAGATAATTATGCTACTAATCTCTGTTAGATCATCAAAAAGAATGGTTTGTGTTTTCATTGTTTGATCATTTTTTCATGCCTGTATTTTGTAATCTGAGCAAGTACTTTGAAGATAACAGTATGCAATATAGTCACCATTGTTAATCTCCTATTATTTTGTTTTGAAATTCTGTATCATTGTTTTTATTCTTTTTTTCATTTTAAAATTAAAAAAAAAGAAAAACAAAGAAAATGATCACACCTCCAAGAGCAACAACTGAAAGAAACCACCAGGCAGGGCAAGCAGTTAAATACAGGGGAAAAGCAGGGAACCCACAGCAGAAAAATATCATGATGAATATAAACCAATACATATCAGTTATAACAATCTATATAAATGGCCTCAGCTCACCAATAAAAAGAGACAGACTAGAAGAATGGCTCAAGAAACAAGATCCAATAATATGCTATATATAAGAAACACATTTAACTCAAAAAGAAATTCATAGACTAAAAGTCAAAGGATAGAAAACAATCTTCCATGCAATAGGAACCCAGAAAAAAGCAGGAGTAGATATTTTGTTTGCAGACAATGTGAACTTCAAACCAAGAATGATCAAAAGTGATAAACTAGGTCACTACATACTTGTTCAGGACAAAGAGATAACAATCATAAATATGTATGCACTAAATATGGGAGCACACAACTATATGAGATAATTATTAATAGACATGAAAAATCGCATAAGCAGTAGCACAACAGGAGACATTAATACCTCATTGTCACAAAGAGATCAACTCAACAAAAAATCAGCAAAAAATATTAGAACCGAACCAAACCTTAGTAGATGTTTTCAGACTGTTCTATCCAACAGCATCAAAACACACATTCTTCTCAGTTGCACATGGGACATTTCCTAAAATAGACCATACTCTAGCCCATAGAAGATCATTAATACAAAGAAATTGAAGTTATCTCATGCATATTCTCTGAATATAGTGCAGTGAAATTGGAAGCTACTGGCAAAAGTAACTGCAAAAACTTCATAAACACATGGAAAATAACACCTTCCTGAGCAACCAATGAGTCACAGATGAAATTAAGGAAGAAATTAAACAATGTCTGCAATGAAACAATAATGCAGGCACAACACACCAGAACTTGTGGAATATAATGGAAACAGTCCTAAGAGGCAAATTTATAGCAGTGAATCCTCACATCAAGGAAATAGAGCAAGCACAAATAAAAAAACCTAATGTTGCACCTCAGGCTTTTTGAAAACAGCAAGACAAGCTCAAAGCCCATATAAGGGAAGAAACTATAAAGATCAGAGCAGAAATTAATGCTCTAATAGTTCAGACTAATTAATTAGTTTAGACTAATAAAACAATATAAAGAATTAATGAATCAATGAGTTGGCTCTTTGAAAGAAAAAACAAAATGGATAAACTTTTAGCCAAACTTAACAAAAAAGAAACAGAATAAATCAGATTCATATATTGAGAAATGAAAAGGTTAAAGTCACTGCAAATACCATGGAAATTCAGAGGATCTTGAATACCTACTTTGAAAATCTTTATTTTCATAGGATGGAAAATACAGAAGAGATGGATAAATTCCTAGATGCCAATGCTGAATCAAGAAGTTACGAAATTCTGAATAAACCAATATCAGTTAATAACATTGAAAATGTAATTAAAAACTTACAAATAAAGAACAGCTTATGTCCTGACAGAATTCATTGCTGAATTCTACAAGAAATTTGAGAATATTTAATGCCAGAACTTTCTAAAGTCTTTAATAAAATTGAAAGGGAAGCCAGTACTCAGTAACTCATTCCTGGAGGCAAGTATTACCCTCACACAAAAACCAGAGAAAGACCCAACCAAAAAAGAGAACTACAGACCAGTCTCCCTAAAGTACATAGATACAAAACTCTTCAATAAGATACTTCAATAAGAATGCAGGAAATTATCAAGATTGTAACCAAGATCAAGTGGGATACATCCCAGGAATGCAGGAATAGTTTAACATATTCAAATCAATAAATGTAATACACCATATCAACAGAACAAAAATCACATGATCATCTCAATAGATTCAGAAAAAGCTTTTGACAAAGTCCAACACTCATTCACAGTAAAAACCCTACTGAAAATTGGAATAGATGGCCTTTACCCCAATATGAAAAAAGCCATTTGTTTTGGTTACTTTTTCTTGTTGCTGGGACAAAATCCCTGGCACCCAAAATGAAGGAAGGAAAGGTTTATTTAGCTCACTGTTTGTGAGGGTTTCAGTGTATAATTAGCTGGCTCCAAGGAGGCTGACATTACACAGGGTCAACACTTCAACACAGCAGCCAACAAAAACAGCCAGAACCAAAAAGGGGAAACAAGTCCAGCCTACTCCCTTATATTGTAAGCAGACTATTCCTCCAAGGTGGGTGTTGCACTCACACCACCTCTATGCCCTCCTCTTACACAAGCTGAGGATGCTTACAAAGTGAGGACGTGGCTCCCTGCTGAGTCTCTTAGTTAAACTTCTCAAGTTAACACAGTGTACCAAACATAACACCATTTATGACAAACCAACAGCCAACATCGTACTAAATAGACAAAACTAAAAACTTTTACTCTTAAAATCAGAAACAAGATAAGGATGCACACTATCACCACTCCTATTCAATATACTTCTGAAAACATTATCCAGAGCAATTAGACAAGAGACAGAAATAAAAGGAATAAGGAGAGGAGAGGAAGAAGTTAAATTGTCATTGTTCACAGGTGACATGATATTCTACATAGAAGACCCCAAAAACTCCATCAAAAAGACTTCTACATTTAATAATCAAATTTGGTAGTATTGCTGGATATAAAATCAACACTCAAAATTATCAATAGCATTACTGTAAACAAACAAAAAACTCACTGAGAGAAAAATTACAGAAATCATACCCTTCAAATAACATCCAAACAAGTGAAATACTTAGGAATCAATCTAACAAAGGAAGTAAAAGATCTATACATTTGTAATTACAGTACTCTGAAAAAAGGAGATTTAAGAGGATATCAGAAAACGCAAAGATATCCCTTGGTTTTGGGTAGGAAGAACCGACATAGTGCAAATGGCCATATTACCAAAATTGTTATATAGATTTAATGTAATCCTGAACAAAATACCATTAGCATACCTCACAGAACTAGAGAAAGCATTCCTAAAATTTATTTGGAACCTGAAGAGACCTAGAAAAAAAGAAGTTTGGGGCAACAAAGGAAAGGCAATAGGCATCACAATCCCTGACTTGAAATAGTATCACAAAGGTACTGTGATAAAATCAGCATGATATTGGCAAAAAACTGACCTGAGGATCAGTGGAACAGACTGAAAGATGCAGACACAACTATAAACACTCAACCACCTTATCTTTGACAAAGGGATAAAACATGTTCACTGGAAAAAGGATAGCCTCTTTAATAAATAATGCTGAAAAACTGGCTCTCTACGTTCCAAAGTCTAAAACTAGACCTGTGTCTATCAACATGCACTAAACTAAGGTCAAAATGGATCTAAATATTAAAACAGATCCTAAATCTACTGGAAGAGAAAGTAGGTAGAGATCTCGAAGACATAGGGTATATGCAGAAAGTTCATAAACAAAACCCAAACTGCATGGGAAATACTTCCAAAAAATCAACAACTGGGATCTCATCTTATTGAAAAGCTTTTGCACATCAAAAGAAATCACCAACAGAGTGAAAAGACAACCCACAGGGTAGGAAAAAAATTTAGCCAGTTGACCCTCAGACAAAAGACTTATGTAGAGTTTGATCCCTGATTTCCAAAAAAACAAAAACCAAAAACCAAAAAATAATTACTTCAAAAAGACCTATGTCTAGAACATAAATGTTCTTTATAAATAATTGAAAAAAGATCAATCCCCCCAAATTCAAAGATCCCACCTAATAATGGGCATCTCTGATGGAATATGCAATTCTCAGATGAAAAAATATAAATAACAAATAAATATATGCAAAAATATTCACCATCATTTGTCATTTGAGAGATGCACATTTAAAGAATGCTGAGATCCCATCTTATCCCAGAGAAAATGGCTATCATCAAGAAGTCATCCAGTAACAAATACTGGAGGAGCTATGGGGCAAGAGGAATTCTTCTTCACTATTGGTGGAATGTAGAATGGGTGAAATCAGTGTGGAAATTTGTCAAAACAGTAGGCTTAGTGGTTCCATTTGACCCAGGAATTTGCCTTTTGAGTATTTTTTCATAAGTATTAAAAATTCATACCTCAGCAATATGTGTACACCCATGTTTATAGCAGCACAATTTGTATATCTAAATGTTGGAAACAACCCAAATGCCCATCAGCCGAGGAATGCATAATGAAGACTTGGGTTTTTTGTTTTTTTTTTTCTTTTTGCAATGGATTGCTACTCAGCTATAAAGTTGAGGTGTTTATAGGTAAAGGGATACAATTTGAGATCATACTCATAAGTGAAATAAATCAGACTTGCATAGTAAACATTGTGTTGTCTCCCTAGTGTAGGAAGCTGAGAGAGTAAATAAGATCTAAAATGCACAATAGATATTCTGAAATGGGAACAAGCTTTTCAAAAGGAAATAGACTAAGCTCCTGCCTGGCAAATGTAAGATCATGAGTTCCATCCTCAGCACCAAAAAAAAAAAAAAAAAAAAAAAAAAAGGAAATAGAAGCTTGGGATGAGGGAAAGGAGAAAATGAAGGGAAAGGAACAGTAAATAAACAAGATAGTTAAGATAGTTATACTACTAATTTCTATTAGTTCATTGAAAAGAAACTTTGGATTTAGACTCTTTGATCAGTTTTTCATGCCTTTATCTTATAATTTGAACAACTACTTTGAAGATAACAGTACAACGTATTAACCTTTGATACTCTCCTACTAACTTGTTTTGAATTTTTGTATTTTTTATTGCTTTTTATCTTTTAAATAAATAAATAAATAATCTGATTCATAGGTAGCAAATAATTTCCTCTATGTCATCTGATCTGATCTGATTATTTGGGTACTGTGAATCAGCAATTCAAGAGCAGCAAAAAATTTATATATGTAGACAGAGTATTCTTTATAGTTCTATGTTCTTCCATTATTACTGATATGAAAATCAGAGGAAAGGATTTTGAACTCAGTATATAAATTACATTAACTATGGTAATGTAGAATATCTCTAGTGCAGTGTCTTCAAAATTACTAAATATTCACTGCACAATGTAAGAGATAAAGGAGTTGATTTTTATTTTCCTTTCTAATAATGTATTTAGTTTAAGATGAGATATATATATATATCTTAAAAAGTAACGATATTGTTTGCTGAAGTTGGTAAGTATCATGCCTGTCCATTGGAGAGTATATGCGCTGTGAGTGGAGAATGAGCAGCTCTCTTATAATCACTTTGCTGTTGAAAATTACTCATTGCCTCTGTTTCCAAAAAGTTAGAAGTGTTATCAAGCGAAAAAATAAACAAATATAATTTATAAAACAAGAATTCTTCTTTGTCATCTTTTTCTGTAGTTGGTGTTTGACTTGTTGCACTTTTTAAAAAAATATATTCCTAGCGAGGGGTTAGTAGCTCCCAGAATGTTTTAAAAAGGCACTAGTATAATATATGTAGCTGGGACATTTAAAAAAAGCTGAATATTTTTATTTCTCTAATGCCCCTTTAAAAGGTTGTCTTATATTGATTTTTCTTCTTATTTTTAAAATAATTGATTCTTGGCAAAACACAACTATTCTTTTAATGTTCCATGTTTGTGAACAAGTTAAAGCACAGAATGAAATAAATGCCAAAGATATTCAGTTTTTCTTTTCCAACTGATTAGTTATCATGGAGTGAAATCCCTAAATTTAAAGAACATGTTTAGAGACTGGAATACAGTCTTGGTCCTTCAGCAAAGGAAAGGTTTGGTGCCAGAATGGATGCAAGTAAAAAAGAAATTCCTATGATATGTGATATATGTATTATAGTTTGTGCTTTTATAAGTTAAACATGGACATTTTTAATATTAAAATCCAAAAGATTAGAAAGGTGTAATTCTGTTATATTAGAAACTCAGTGTTTATGAAATGTTTTCAGAGTCTTTTAAAAAATTATGGAGGAAATAGAGTTTATCATCTTAAAATTTTTTGAGGTATTAGAATTATCCATAGGAAGATACTATTTAAAAATCAAAATTTATAAAATAAAATAACCTAATAAGTACATATGATAGGAAAAAAACCCTGGCGAATATGCAGGCAGCCTTCTAGTGTGGTCAAGTCCATGTGTGGCCCTCAGCATCGTTCTGTGGTGTCCACCCTCCTGACCAAGGCCTGCCTCTTGCAGAGTATCAGACAGTTCATTTCTATGAATGACTTAAGAATGAATCTTCCAGATAATCACTATTTTTCCAAATTTCTAGAAAATGCATTGCCTGTGGACTAAGGAAAAAAATATAACTAAATGAACTCATTTGTTGATTATTCCTGTCTTCGATAATCTGGAGCTATAAGGACACGTGCATTTGTGTACCTGAAGAGCTCACAGGGTCATGGAGCTGAGTGGTGTGCCCAGCAAGAAGAGCCCCAGCAGACAGGCAAAGTCTTGAAGAAAAGGAAAACCTAAACCTTGTTCTATAGAACAAATTAAGAAAGTCTCCTTGGGACAGTGGTTTTGTTAAGAACAGTTATAATTTTTGAGAGACTTTTTAAGACTTTTTAAGAGTGAATGGCAATATCAATGCATAAGTGAAACCACATTTATAAGCAGGTTTATAAGAGAAAACTAATCCCTCTTCTTGTTAACATATTCCCCCACCCCCACCCAAGTAATGTTCTTTCCCTACAGAAAGATAGGCTGGATCTGCTAAAAGTAGGCAGTGTGACTGTTTTGTATCTAACACTGACTATATTGGCGTGTTAACACAACAAGGGGCTAAATGATGGCATTAGAACTGAATTACATGACGAAAGCCTAGGCTTCAAAATTATCACCTAATCAAAAGAAAGGAGTGCTTTTTAATTAGATTTTAAAGCTATGACCAGTTCACAAGAAACAATGAATAATAGGAGCATATGGAGAATTTACAAATATTTTTTGCCAACACACTGGGTTTAAGCAGATTATTTTTATTCCATCATTGTTGCTTTTAGCTGGAGTCATGTTAAATGGCAAAAGAAATGTATTTTTCCAGAACTTTGACTTCTAAGGATCACTTAAAATGGAAATAATTGTATTCTATTCCTCACAATTTCTTATACTTTTCTCACAGTAGGGATATTCAAGATTAAAAGACATACTGTATTATTATTTTTAATAGGGTTGAGCTAATCTACCTTTTGTGTGCCCTGTGAAAAAAAGGTTCTGATTTTCTTCTAAAATTGAAAGCTATTAATTAGAAATAGATATGCATACAGTAAGCATTTCCAGTCGTTTTTGCCTACAGCAGTCCTCTGATATCCAACCAAATTGTGAACTGAATCTGTAAATCACTGTCAGAGCCTTGGGAGCTCCTTGGAAGCAGCAGGTCTGGTGTGTGGGATGGAAATGAAAATCGAGGGCGATTCCAATGGCGTACTAAAAAGTAAACTTCACACCATTCGGTTAACTTGCCACTTCCACACTTATGTAAGAAGTTGCCATGTGCAGTATAAGTATATGTCATCTTTTAGCAACTTTTATGCCTTCTTGGAATTCAAGCGATTTCATGTCATCAAATATCCAACACATTATTCCTCCTTGAAAATATTGCAATAATCTTGAAACGATGTAATTTCAAAGCAACTCACTCACTACTTTATGTGAATACACCAGGGTTATGAGGAAATGGATGGGTCAATTGACCGGGTGTGTCAAAGGGATTTACAGATTCTGAAAGACCAAAGGGAACAGAGAAGAGCAATCAGATACACCTGTGCTCCTTATTTTCTTGTCTACTGTTAAAAGTCTGAGACATTGTGCAGAACTTTAGCTCTGTTAATTTTAGAGCAATGGCTATCCACTAGGAGAGATTTTACCTCCATAGGGACATCCTTCAAAGGCCCATGCATAGGCCCAATGGCAAGTGGAACAATCTTCAGGAGGTGGATCCCAGGGGCAGGCAGTTAGGTCACTGGGGCTATGCACTTGAAAAGGACCTTAGGCCTGAGGTCCTCCTCCCCTCTTAGCTTCCTGACTCCCAGGAGGTGAGCTGCTCTCTTAGCCTTGCTTCCCACATCATCTCTGCAGATGTCCAGAAGCACAGACCAACTGTACCTGGGCAGAGACCTCCCCAACCGTGAACCTAGACAGCCTTTCATTTTCAATTCCTGATCATCACAGCTTTTAGGGTAGTAACAGAAAGCTGCCTGACACTGTTGGCAATCTCTGGAGGCGTTTTTACTTGTCATTCCTGAAGATAGGACACCAGTGAGCATCTCGTGAGGCACCAGCTTGTTCCTCCTACAGGTTCATCTGCAAATAGCTGAGTTTGGAAATGCTTACTCATGAGGCACAAGTGACTATACTGGACAGGGCATGACACGTAGTGGTAGGTTTGCCCAGTTGTTTTGTCTGTTCTGCTCTGACTGCTCTGTTGTCATTTAAGACAAGGTCGGACTTTCATTCAAATTCCTTATGGTGAAGTAGAGAATTTTATTAAACCGTCTGTCAAAGAACCCAAAGTCTATGTCTTTCCAAATTGATTTATATTTTATTTTTAAAGGGACAGTGCAGAGGGGGGAACACATGAATTATTATGAGGTCATTTTATTAACTTACTCATTGTAATTATTTTTAGTAATAATTATTTTACTTGTAATTATTTTATAGTTTTAGAGGAACATTCATCAATGTAATGATACAAATGTGATTCACATGTTGTTTTTCACTAATGTTCAGGAAGTGAAAAAACTTGAAATATTGGACTTCAACAATTCATATGTAAAATAGCTAGGATAAATTTTTAAAAATTAATACAAAAGTTATGATCTTCAACAGAAGAATGTTAATGGTACATCTTCAGAGCAAGTATTTTTAAACAATTTTTATATCAATTCAAGTTCACCTACAGCAACACAGAATATGAGCTCTGATCTAAAAACATGGTGAATGTCTAAACTAAAAATGTATTACACTACGAAACACATTGCCATTAATCCCCGCAGAGTGCTTCCCTTCTCCCCCAACACAGCTCCCCATTGTTCTTGCCACTGTCAGGAGCAGGGCTAGAAGTCCTTCCTCGTGACTGGCTTTGGTTGTGCTGTTTTGGCTGCCTCAATGTCCTTCCTCAATCCAGAGTGTTTCCCTTTCGTAGTCATTCTGACTTGGGGGAAGAACCAGGAGTCATATGGCCCAGATCTTGTGGATAAGGTGGAGGAAGGACATAGCATTATGTTTTTACGAGCCTGTCTTTCCATTGAATGGTGTTCTGCAGCTACATATGCTGTAGTTTTGATCACACCTCAGAAAGACAGTCTGGAAAGAGGACTCAGAGCTGCTTCTGAAAGTGTCAAAAATGATGAGATGACTGTGTTCTAAGCAAGGATGGGGGAGGAGAGTATTTTGAGTGGGATTAACAAATTGGTTTAATGTAAATAGTCATGACTTGATCACTTCTCATGTATTAATGTTCATGCTCCAAAAGGCATTTGACCTTAATAATTAAAAGTCAGAGTTTTAGCGGATGATTTTATTTCCTCTTTTAGTCTTTTCTGTTGTTCCTTATATACATATCCTTACATGTGTTGGGAAACCATAGCTGCTGTTCACACATTAATATTATTCAAAGACTACCTAATTCAGTGTAGTAGTATGCAATGACTTATTTCTTCAGGAATGAAATTGTAGAAATTAACATTAAAACTTTTCTCAAAAGTAGAATTTAATATTATCATAACATTCTTGAACACTAGGATGCATACTTAAGAGTTGTAGTAAAAATCTATGAATCTGCTACATTTTTATGCTCAAAACTTTTAGGAAGACTGTATATTGTAGATTAAGATTTGCTGGTGACAAGATACCAAAAACCAAAAGTGATGCTACTGCTGTATTTTTTCTACATTTTAAATGTAATTGATCACTTGTGGGTATGAAATGTTATTTAGTTTTAAATTTTGGGTTTTTTCATCATGTTTTCTTTGTTAGCCTAAATAAATGAAAGTTAAACTATCAAACTTGTATTAAGGGAGCATTTTTAAGAAAAAACTAAGATATAGGCCTTGCCATCATGAAAATGTATATATAGCCTATGAACATTATGTCTTTCACAGTTACTTTGAAGCCAGAGACTGGGGGTTCAATTCATGTATGTATACTTATTTTTTGGTATTTCTAAATCTTTGCTTCTTTGGATATAAAATTCTTATTAACCTCATCCTATTTAGGTCATTTCAGATTTTTAAAGTATACACTTCTTTATGTGTTTTAAAGTGCATTAAATGTCATCATATTTGTGGTTTTTATACATTCCTAAAGTAAATGATAAAATACACAATTAGAATTTTTAAAACACAGAATGAATTTTTGTTTTGTTATTAAAACCTATAACAGTTAATTGAAGTTAGAATTTCTAATCAAATGTTATTTTTCACTCTAAAATCTATCCATAATTATTCTAAATTTTTCTTCTCTTTAAATTGATAATCATTGTATATCTTTATACTGCACAGTGATGTTTTGACTTTCACTTACATGGTGGAACGACCGAACCCAGGACCGACTGGCACACCCAGAGCAGAGCTCAGAAGTAGTGCAGAGAATGGCGGGGTTGGTGGTGGGGTGAGGGTGTGTTGTTCAGAGAGTGTAAGCTTCAGACACAAGGGAGGACAGGAAGTAGAGTTCTTTTGTACAGCACGGTGACTGTGGTTAATAAAATGCTTTAAAAAGTTTTAAAAGGTAGATTTTAAATATTCTTATCACAATTTTCCTTTAACAGTATTTTGCCAAGAGGTATGTTATGGTTGATAATTGTGTTAACTTGAGAAACTTAAAAGTTTAAGCAAATCAGCAGGGAGCCAAGGCCCTTGCTTGGTAAACATCCTTAGCCTGTGTAAGAGGAGGGCACACAGACAGTATGAGTACTACACCCACCCACGGGGCGTAGCCTGCTTACAGTGTATGGGAGGAGAAGAGGTTTGCTCTTCCTCCCCTGTTCTCTGTCTGCTTTTGCTGCCTGCTGCCTTACAGTGTTTCCCCTGTGCCATGCCCTCTGCCTTGGAGCCAGCTGTTTATGGACTGAAACCTCCACAATCATTGATCTAAATAAACCTTTCCTTCCCTCATTTTGAGTGTCTGGTATTTTGTCCCAGCAATGAGAAAAATAACCAAGGCAGAATTTGGTACCAGGAGTGAGGTCAGTGCCATGACTGTACCTGACCTTGTGGTTCAAGAGCCTTTGGCAATGGATTGTGGGAAGAGTTTAAAAAGGGTCACAGATGTCACCTAAAGGAGTAGAACTGGAATGCCTTAGGTTGTTCTGCAAGGAAGATTCTGGTCTAAGCTTAAAAGACCAGAAGGCTGATACAAATTCTGCTGGTAAACACTAGGCTAGGTAGTTTCTTCTGGGGAAAGTACTGCATTTGTTGTTAGACTCTAGATGATGTGTGTTAAGGCTTGTCAAAAAGTTTGTCTGCATTTTTCTCATGTCCAGAGACTTTGCCAGAGATTAAGATTAAGGATGATAGATTATTTAATCTGGCAAAAAAATATTTCTTGACAGTCAAATGTTGAGGCTGTGGCATAGCTATTGTTGCTGACTTTTAGCCATATTTATCTTGCAAATCAAGAGCAAAGAGCCCTACAGGATGATTTAAAACATTGTGAGTTTGGCCAGAAAGAAAGCTCCACTAAAACTGTGAACTGTAAAGAAAGAGCTAAAAAAAATCTCAATTGTTAAAAATAAGCAGAAAAATAAAAAAGGTGGCCTAAAGGCATCACAAAATGCAGCAAGTGTCAAACTTTGAGGCCTCAAAACTGAAAAAAATGAAAGCTTTGCCTTCAGACAAAAGTCACAAAGCACTATGTTCCAGAATGGCAGTGACCACACCACATTCCCAAATGGTGGCAACATAAAAATTTGTTCCTCAAAATTGGGTTCAAAGTGCCCAGAAATCCAGGTGCTCAACCCCTATAGCCAATAGATAGTAAAGCCTAGCTACTGTTCCAACTGGCAGCAGAACTCAGCATCATCCACATGGTGCAGGTTTTAGGTGCTTTCAAGATATAAGAGTTATGAGGTTATAAAGGCTACCACCCTGATTTCAGAACGTCTGGGAGGCCAGGCACTGCCCTGAGAGAGCAGTACATAAAGCTTTAAGTGTAAATTCAACGGTACAGTGGATACCCAAAGTTTAAAAAGCCAAAAACATGCATCATCTAAGGAAAGGTACAAGGAGAGAACAAAGCAACCTAAGAAAAAAGTCGTGAGAGCTACAGTAGGGATACAGTTACACAAGCCCTTTGGAGCTCCCACTTTGCCACAGATTGCTTCAGATGCTAGACATGGAACTCCAGGATTTAATGTTTACCCTGCTGGATTTTACACTTGCTTTGGTCCCAGTCTCCTTGATAACTTTTGGTCTGGGAATGGTTATCTTGGGCCATTGCATGTTGGGATTGTTTAACTTTGTTTTCATTTGCATAGGAGCTCATAGCTAAGGTTTGTCTCCCGTCTCAGGAGACTTAGCACTTAGACTTTTCAGCAATGCTGAAACTGTTAAGACTTTGGCAACTTTTGCGCACAGACTAATTGCCTTTTACATAGAGGAAGGTACATGAGTCTTTGGGGGACCAAGGAAACAATGTTATGACTCTAATCTAGTGTAATGTTGACAAACTTAATGCTGGTCTTTAAAGATTGTTAAAGCTTTGTTATAATATTCAAGTTGTAAAAAGATAAAAATAAACATGTCTTTGTATCTAAAAAACCTGTTTGAAGAAATGTGTCTGATTGCCAAGTTGACAATGGGGATTGTTATGGTTGATACATTGTGTTAACTTGAGAAGTTTAAAACTTACTAAGCAAATCAGCAGGAAACTCAGGTCTTTGCTTGGTAAACATCCTTAGCCTGTGCAAGAGGTGGGCACACAGATGATATCAGTGCTACACCCACCCACGGGGCGTAGCCTGTTATAGTGTAAGGGAGGAGAAGAGGTTTGCTCTTCCTCCCCTGTTCTCTGTCTGCTTTGGCTGCCTGTTGCCTTACAGCGTTGCCCTGGTGCTATGCCACTCTGCCTTGGTGCCAGCTGATTATGGACTGAAACCTCCACAAGCAGTGATCTAAATAAACCTTTCCTTCTTTCATTTTGGGTGCCAGGTATTTTGTCCCAGCAATGAGAAAAATAACCAAGACAGCAATATTTTGCCAAGAGGTATAAGTATATGGAGAAATGGGAACCCTGGATAAATGATAACACTATTGTATTTACTACATGACTAGCACTGCACTGCAGAATTATGTCTGAATACATGTACTAGATACATGAAACAAAACAAAAAGGAACTCCTAATGAACCATTGACTTTACAGAAATTATAATATTAATATAGTTTATATTTCAAAGATAAAGTTAATGACTAACTCTGAAATATACAATTTTATTATTAATAATTTACTGACTCAATAAATTACAGAATTGTGTAGTGTATTGAAGATATGTACATAGTACTTCTGCCTATTATTTTTGGGGGTGTTACTATAGAAAAAAAAGCAAAATTAGTTTTATTTGTTAAAAATATAAAAGTTTGTTGGTACCCTAAATAGAAACTAAAATAATATAGGACTATATGATAGGAATGTTCTATTATGTCATAGTTCATCTCAAAATTATCTAAATTTTTATACACTGTAAATCTTTTTGTGTGCTTGCTGTCAAGGGCCAATGGTTTGTATAGTCAGCACCTATTCCCCATCCCCCACCAGGCACCAGTAGGCGTTTACCTGGTGGCCTGAGATGGTTGGAACTTCTTTCTCAATAGCTGTTCTCCCTTATAATGTATCTGTTTGCCTTATGATACTTGCTGGTAAAAGACAAGAAAAGATTCTCCAACCAGTAATATAATATATAGTAAATATATAGTAATTATATATAGTAATTATATAGTGTATATAGTAATTACATATTATATAATTATATATATAGTAATTATATTATATATATAATATAGTAATTATTATATATATATATATATATATATATATATATATATGTAATTGAAGCTTATTACAAATAAATTTCCCAGAGTTCCACTTTTGGTATAACAGCAGGAGGAGCTCCAGGAGTCTGTTAGCCAGTAAAAGTGATGAAAACCAACAAACACCAGTGTTTAGAAAACAAACACCCATTTACAGTCTCTGGAAATGGCCCAGGGCAGCCAGCAGGGCAAAATCATTATTTGAGCAATCTGCCAAATGTCTTACCAACTGGGATTCTGTGATATTTGAACCAAGACCCACCTCTGCTCTGTGACAGGGAAACTGTATGGAGCTAAAATTTTTTATTAAGGCTTTAGAAGGAAATACTAGACTAAACCTACATGAAGAAGAATTTGGCAGTGAATTAATAGATGGTTCCAAAAGGATAAGTAGCAAAAGAAAAAATGTTATAGGACTCTGGGAGGCTGAGGCAGAAAGATCACTAGTTCAAACACAGGATAGGTCATTTGGCAAGACTTTCAAAATTTATGAAAGGGATGAGTACGTAGCCCAGTGAAAAGGTCCCCATACTTAAAGTAGACTTCATTAATTACATTATTAAGAAAGCAAAAGCACAACTCACAAAATGAGATAAAGTATTCCTAAATCATATATTTGATAAGAGATATGTAGCTATACTCTAAATGAGTGTTTAAAAGTCAGTAATAAAAATAACCAACTCAAAAATGGCCAAATGGAAAATTTCTCCAAAAAAATACACATGGCGTGCACACACACACCTCATTAGTCAGCATCAGAACAATAGCATGCAAGTAATTTATATCTGCCAGTATAGCTGGAACCCAAAACTTCCATAGTAGACAATGAGTAGGAAGCTGTTATTATAGTAATGGCAATAGAAGCAGTAGTTATCTGCTGTCAAGACTACAAATCTGGAGACATTATGATGATGGAGAGTTGATACCCCAGACACTTGCTGGCACATAAGCATCAGTAAGGCTGAAGAGAAAAATTAGATTTTCTGTAACATACTTCTGGAAGCAATGCAAAATGGTGTTGCTGTTTTGGAAAACTACCTCGTATGCCTAAACATAGAGTTACTTTCTGACCCAGCAATTTTTCTTCAACATGTACTCCCAAAAGAAATTACAACATATACTTATAAACAAGTTATTTGTAACAGTACTATTCATAAGTTAGTGAAAAGGTGTAAACTACCCAAATATCCATCAGTGGATTAATGGATAAACAAAATGTGATCTACTATGCAGTAGAATATTATTCAGTTATAAAAATAAATAAACTTCTATAAGCCAAAATATGCCAACTTGAAAATGGATGCCATATGAATGAAGCTAGTAACAAGACTACACATCATGTATATATGGTTGCATTTGTGAAATGTCCAGTGTAGTCAAAAGAGAGATACAGAAATTAGATTAGTGGTTACTGAAAAGTGAGGCCAAGGGAGAGAAGAGGTAAAGTGGGATGCTGGGTCCAGTGTAGCTCTCAAACTTCCAAGGGAGCTGACAGTGGAGGTTGAAGCAATGAAGTAAGAGTCAGAATGCAGAAAGCTGAAGTCAGGTGGAGCCCTCTCTCCAGATGGGAGAAAGAACAGCCCAAGGAGGGCAGTGTACTTATTTATACACTTAGTAGGTTGATGTTATGTGATACCGCTGTTCTTAGCAGCTTGTTCAAGTGAGAGCCTTGTATTCTCAAGACTGGCCTTGCTTTAGCCCTGAACATGTGATTGGTCTCCAACTTCAGCCTCTCCCCACAGTGGGAGCTACACAGTGAGTTGATGAAAATCTTCTGAAATTGACAGTGGTGGTGGTTACCCATATGCATGAATATACTAAAAACCAGCAAATTGTATACTTTGAATAGACAAATTTATGGTGAGTTATAGCTCATAAAGTTATTATGTAAAATAATAATAAAGCCTCATTCCCACATCTACACAATTCAGCTAACAGGAAATTTACTCAAAAGTTGATCAAGCTCTTGTAGACAGAAGGAGCATTCTTGGGCAGCAGTTAGTATACATTTTATCCCTTGATGTTCCTGTTAAAATAATCATTACCAGGAAATAATTTGTGGATCACAAATTATTTATAACTGGTAAATTATAAGTTAGATAATTTTAAAAGGAAGGAAACAGTATAGCATCATTTCAATAGTTGCAACTCAATTTTGATTTTTTTTCTGATTGATTTTTGGGGGAATAATGTGAGTGAAGCTGGAGTCCCAGTATATGTTCATTCTTTTTCTTCAATACAAAACAAGTCAGAATCATCACCTACTCATATAAAGTGTGGGAAAGTAGGATTACTTAAAAAGCAACTACTTTTTTCCTTTGTTTTATTCCTGACCAAAGCTCTGTGCTCTCTCTAGCTTGCTGTTATGAAAACCTTGGTATCAATCAAGTCAGATTCTTTGACTCTCAAGCTCTAATAATAGCCATATTTCAGCGAGAATCGCTCAGTCCTTTCGAAGCAACTGCTGTTGTAAATATATAAACACTTAAAGTGTTAAATACTTTGGCTTACGATGTAGTAGTAAGCTGGATGGCTACTGGTAAATCCATTAAGAAATGAAAAGGCAGAAAGTGGTTTCATGGCCTTCTTTCTAGCCAGGCCTTGATCAGTCTCAGTGCATTTGGCTTAATGTGGCCTAGCTGTCTGCTGTCATTTCATACAAATAGGTTTGTTTTGTCCATAAACAATAAGTAATGATTCTTCATCATTTTATGTTTCTACCCAGTTTCCCTTACTTTGACACCAGTCTAATAGCTTCTGAGAATGGAGTGTCAGATCTGGTTTCTTCTTCATTTCTTATTACTATTTAACCAGTTTCACTGATCCCCATGAACCAGACCAGGCAGTAACTTTGAAGAAAGGACACAGTGTCTATGTAGCTGTTTTGCCATGGAGAAGCGTTCTTGGAGCTAGCAAGCAGTGGGCATGCGTGGGAAGCAATTGTAGGTATAATGGTGGTGGGAACAGCACCATCAGTAGCCTTGTCAAAGCTAAATTCCATGTAGTCATGTTAGGTTCAATTTACAGCTGCAACCTGAGTAGGGCTATGTAGTGGAGCTTGAGGAGAACCAGTCATTATACTGAGGTCACGCCACCCCTATTGCATTCTAGCGTCTCTCCATGTAGTTATATTGGCATATGTGAGTGCACAGGTACTGGGAAGAGAAGAGGAGGCACAGGGGAAGTTAGATTCATCCAGGACTAACAGGAGAGATCAAGTAGCAGTGATGCCTAATGGAAATCAATTAGCCATCACCATAGGTGATTCAGCAGTGTGGACTAATTCAGTGGTTCCCAAAGTCTTTTCTCTGGAGAATTAACTTCAATATCCTGGGAACTTTTAAAAATTCTCATTTCCATGCCCAGTGAATCAGACACCATTAGAATGAAGCTCAACAATCTGTATTTTATGAAGCCTTCTGATTCTAACCAGTAAAGTTTGAGAACCACTGTGGCACAAAAGTGATTTTCAAGATCTGTTTGTCAAATCACAGATTAGACATTGTTTAGAAAAATGACAAGTAGGTCATAAGAACAAGCAGCAGTGAGTCTTAGAAGGACAGGAATCAAGACAGGATCTCCTTTCCAATCAGACTCACCATTGTGTCTAATAGCAGGGATGTAGAAATATAAAGATTATTTGTTATGTACTATATAGGTTAAATTTTTAAAACTCTAGTTTCAGATAGAATTGTACAACCTTTGAAAAGCTAGATTACTTGTACTTCAATTTTCTCACCTATAAATTTATGTAATAAAAGTGGGGATAGCTTTGTAAAGTTACTATGAAAGTAAGTGAACTGGGAAGCATAGAAACCAGCCTATGAGTTTGTCCCCAACTGGAGAGGAGCGAAGATTAAAGACAAGATACAGAGATAATTTTGAAAGAAGGGCCAAGGGGCTCTTGCCTCTAGTGGACAGATAGCCCTGAGCATTTGGCCCACCTTGCTTTTATTTACCTAGACCCAGGAGCAAGCACTTCTGAAGATTCATTTGGCCTCCTGTTATCTATAGTTTATGCCCAGGTAGCCAGTCAGATCTCAGCTGGGTTGACTCTTCCCTGGAACTTGTAACCTGCCAGCATGGCTGAGGAGCACAACTTGCTGTATCTATTCTATGTTCTCACCAAGAAGGTCAAGTAGGCCTCAGTCCTCATTATCTGATCTCCTACATCTCCCCATTTTTGAATAGCAGTCACAGAAGTGAAGCAAAGTACGGTTGTGCCTGTTTCCTGTGTTGTTGTGTTCCTCTCCTGAGGTGGTCTGACTATGAACAAAACAGTAACACAAATAATCAAGAAACCCAGTAATCTTGACCTGCTATGATACTAATCATAGGAATGAGATTATCAGGTATTTTGGGTAAGCTTTGAGGACAGACACATTTTTCTGCCTCCTGGGTTGTTTTCTTTACTAGTCATCTGGAAAAGGCTCTCCTAGGTGGCACACATATCCTTTGTCTATTTCCTGCAGCAATACAAGCAAACTCCTGCCCCAACATCAGCAAGAAAACTGGACCATCTCATCTCCCTGGCTCTGGGGACCACCATAACACTTGTGCTTTTTCCTTTTTCCCATATTCTTCTACTTTTGTTCAATGTAATTCTGCCGGGGTGTTGCCTATATCACCATCAGGATTCAAAAATATTAAGTGCAAATGTTGTAAGATTAAGGTAAAATTGTGGCTTATTATAACTTATCCATTTTTGTTTTTGTAATTGCTATTTAACATCAAATGTGCACACAATTTCTTGTCCTTGTGGGTTATAATGAATTCTAGTAGAATGAATGACATTCCACTGTTGTAAAAATTTCTGAAAGCTTTTGCTTATGTAGGTAAGACCATTATCAGTTTTTATTTTCTTAGGGACTCCTAGTTTTGCAAATGCAGGGAGACAGTGTTGCTGCATAGGCCCATCAGTCTCTCTGCATGGCAGGTAGCATATATAAGACGAGAGTATCTAAACTGACATGCACATGCTGAAGTTTGCCAAATTGGGATATATGTGTTAAATCCATTTGCCGCAGCTCATTTGCTTGAAGCCCTTGGAGATTATAGCCTTCTGATAGAATTGATGTAGGTAAAGTTTGGCATGTTGGACAAGATTGTAAAATATGACATTCCTATGATGTGGAAAGTTTAAAGGTAGAAATAAGGCTTTGAGTGTTCTGATGGAAATAATGGAAAAGTGCAACCTGTTGTAAAGTCAAGAGTGTATCAGTGTGATGGTTTTCTTTTGCCAGTGACACATTAAAAAATAAAAGATCAGAATGTGAGCATACATGATTTTTTTTTCTTTTTTTCCTGACTGATTGAGCTCCTCTCCACTGCAAAACTCCCCATTGTTTAGTCACTACACTTTCTGCTCAGGCAGGCTTTTCCTAGTCAGGTCCCTGTTTGGGCGCCACTTGGGGGACCAGCCTATGAGTTTATCCCAACTGAAGATCAAACAGAGATTAAAGCAAGACATGGAGATAGTTTTAAAAGAGGGCTCAGGGGGCTCATTCCTCTAGTGGACAAAGAATTTTGAGCATTTGGCCCATTTTGCTTTTATTTACTTACACACAGGAGCAAGAAATTCTGGTAGCAGAGATTCACCTGCCTTCTGTAATCTATAGAATATGCCCATGTGACCAGCTGGACCTCAGCTGGATCGACTCTTCCCTGAAGCTTCCAGCATGCCAGCACAGCTATGTGTTGCCAGAGGAGCACAGCTTGCTGCTTCTTTCCTTTGTGCTCACAGAGAAGGTCAGTTAGGTCTCGATCCTCACTATCTGGTCTCCTACAGGAAAGAATACTTGGTATATTCTTGTCATACAGTAAGGAGAATAGATATTGACTCACATTATACTTTTTATATTATTAAAATTATATAAGGCTTGGAATTTCTAAATTATATATTTTTTCAAATATTAAAAACATAGTTTTTCATGCAATATTAAATAAAAATGTGTCAAAGATATTTTAAAATTCTTTAATGAAGTAACTAGTAACATGTTCAAAAGAGGTTTAGGAAGAGATAGATTAATCTGTCAGAAATGCTGAAAATTGAGGACTTAAAACTGGCTAATTCCATAAAGAGAAATTCACTGTAATGTTTGGAATTTTTATTTTTTAATGTGTCACAGTACAATTGCATCTCCCATAGACTTGTATTCACATTATTATAGAGAGGAATCCATAATAAAATCCCATTCCTCAGTGCTTGTTACAGTGCCCAAATGAAGAGATTCACTGTGGGCCGGGCAATAAAACATTATTAGTAGGCCTATAGGAAATTGAATCAAGTAAAATCTAGTTATATCTATTCAGTGTGTCTGAACCCAGGGTGGAAAGGAAAAAGATAATAGAATAAAATCTTGGGGAACACTAATGTCAGCATTTGAGAAAAAAGAGAAAGAATTCGACCATGAAATTATACTTTCTATCTCTGGGACAAATGTCCTACACCGGCAGAGTAAAGGGGGAGAGGTTTATTTTGGCCCACAGTTTCAGCCTGTGGTCAGCTAAATCCAAGGTAGAAACAGTGTGGTGCACAGCGTGGTGGAAGAGAGCTATTCACTGCATAGTAGCCTCGGAGCAGAGCCAGAGAAGGGAGGAGCTCGGCCAAGAACATACCTTCCAGGTCATGCCCCAGTGACTTGTCCCTTTTGACCTGGCTGTCCCTCTGAACATGCACTTTTGGGCACATTCTAGGTCCAAACTCTTAAGAGCAAGTGTAGACAAGGGGAAGAAAACTATCAAGAGAAACTTATGCTTTGACATTACAGAGCCAAAGAGAAGGAAGTTTTAGGCATTCCAGTGAAGCATCTGGCCCAAACAGTTGATGAACTTGTCACTTGACAGGGTGACCCCTGAAGGTTATTAAGAGTAGTTTAACAAAAGAGAAGCCAGGTTGAAAGGAGTAGGAGTGGTTTCATGGACAAATGGATGCAAGGAACCTGGGCTGGAAACTCAAAAGTTAGCTCTGTATTTCTGAAGATAGTGTTCACAATTTTTGTATGGCAAGAAAAGTTAAAGTGCAAAGTTTGTACTACTGAAACTATATGACAAACATTATAGCTAAATTGAAGAGAATAGTTAATCAAATACAATAAGGAAAAACCCAGGAGTTTCACAAAGTGCAAGGAAAGCTTTGAAAAGAACATGAGTGAAAAAGTAATAGAAACAATTATGTAAGATGTGTTCTTTTTTATAATTAAGTTTATTGGTACAATTTAGATATGCATGATCATATTCATCTTAGGGGACTTGTACCTGTGCATGATATTTCTTTGTTCCTTTTCCCCCCCATTCCCCACCCATCTCCTCAATCCCTCCTCCTATTTTTACAAAAATTTGTTCCTATTTTATCCTTTTTCCTCATTTCCCCTCTACCAACTTCCCTTCCCTTTGAACAATACTTCCTATTTCACAATTACCTTTTACACATTTGGATCTTATTTACACTTTCAGTTTCCAGAGTGATAATGCTATAGTTAAATGTATGTGTCCAATTTAGTTCACTTAAGAGTATAGTCTCAAGGTCTATCCCTTTACCTATAAATGTCTCAAGTTTATCCTTCTTTACAGCTGAGCAGTATTTCACTGTATAAAAAAATCTTTTCTATACATTCATCAGTTGATGGTTATAGAAGACCCCAAAAATTCCACCCAAAGACTTCTATAGTAAAGAGGATATTAGAAAATGGAAAGATAACTGTTGCTTTTGGGTAAGAAAAACAACATAGTGAAAATGGCCATACTTTCAAAATTATACAAATTTAATGCAATCCCAATAAAAATATCAATAGCATGCCTCATGGAATTAGAGAAAACATTCCTAAAATTCATTTGGAACCACAAGATACTTAGAATAGCAAAAACAATTCTAGGCAACAGAGACAAGGCAGGTGGCTTCATAACCTGTGACTTGAAATTATATTCAGAGATACTGTAATAAAAACAGCATGGTTCTGGCAAAAAGAGCTGAGGAGCAATGTACCAGATTAGAGAAGGCAGAAACAACTTCAAACACACTCAGTCACCTTATCTGTGACAAAGGGGCTGAGCAATGTTGACTGGAAGAAAGAAAGCCAATTTAATAAATGGTGCTGGAAAAACTCCCTTTCCAATGACAAAAACTAAAACTACACCCATGTCCATCACCATGCACTAAATTAAGGTCAAGATGGGTCAAAGATCTAAATATTAAAACAGACACACTAAATCTACTGGGAGAGAGAATAGGTAGAACTCTTGAAGACACAGGTGTAGGCAACAACTTCATGAACAAAGCCTTGACTGTACAGGAAGTGTTTCAAAGAATCAACAGGTGGGATCTTATCTTGTTAAAAAGCTTTTGCATAGCAAAATAAGTCACTAATATAATCTCACAGAATTGGAAAACAATTTCAGACAACTTTCCCTCAGACAAAGGACTTGTATCTAGAACATATAAAAATTGAGAAAAAACAGACTCCCCAAATTTAAAAACTCAATCCAAAAATGGACATCTGGAATGAATAGATACTTCTCAGAAGAAGTACAAATGAAAAATAAATAAATGAAGAGATGTTCAACATCACTGATCATTTGTGAGATGCAAATTAATTCACCCTAGAAAAGAATGTCTGTCATCAAGAAATCAACCAATGGTTGCTTGGAGTTCTGTGTGCCTCACTTATCTGTGAAAAATTGAAAACATTATACCCCAGCAGTATATGTACACTCATGTTTATAGCAGCACAGTTTGTAATAGGTAAATCTTGGAAACAACCCAAATGTCCATCAACCACAGAAAGGATAAAAAAGATGTGGCATTGTTATACAATAGAGTACTACTCAGCTATAGGGAAGGATAAACTGGAGGCTTTTATAGGTAGATGGGTACAACTTGAGACCACACTCAAATGTGAAATAAACCAGACTCACATGTGTAAATATTGTGTTCTCTTCCCAGTGTAAAAAATGTATAATAGATATTGTGAAAGTGAAAGGGAAACTACTCAAAAGGAAAGAACAAAAGAAAGAGGAGAAAAGATATTTTATGTATATATATATATATACATGCATATACACACACAAGATAACTATACTACTAATCTAATCTCAATTCATCATAAAGAATGGTTTGTGCTTTCATTGTTTGATCTTTTTTGATGCCTAATCTTATAATCTGAACAACTACTTTGAAGGTAACATTATGCAATACATTAACCATTGTTACTTTCCTATTAGTTTGTTTTCAAATTCTGTATCATTGTTTTTACTCTTTTTTTCATTAAAAAAAAAGAAATCAATCCATAACAAATGCTGGCAGGGCTGTGAGGAAAAAAGAACTCTTCTCCACAGTTGGTGGGAATGTAGAGTAGTACAACCACTGTGGAAATCAGGGTGGAGAGCCCTCAAAAAACTAGGACTATAGATTCCATTTGACCCAGGTAGTTCCATTTTTGGTATCTTCCTAAAAGAATTAAAAGCATCAAAACCACAGCAATATACACACACTCATGCCTATATCACCCATTTGTAATAGCTAAATCTTATAAATAAAATGTGTTTTTAAGCTCTCTTAGGATTAGAGATTATTTTTGTTTGGGAGAATTATTTTTTCTGGGGTTTCTAAAATCAGGGCTAGCTTCTGAGTGTGTGTGTTTGTGTGTGTGTTTAGAGTAAGGGATGGAGGGAGAAGGAAGAGATTTCCTAGAAGCCTCATTCATTTCTTGTTGTTCCTTATTATTCCTTACCTGATTGCTTGGTTATTCTTAAAGAAGGAAAGGCAGTCATTGCAGATGTGTGTGGAACCCTCTTCTGAGGACATACAGCTTGTCTCTGCATTTGTCCAGAGGCTTCACTTAGGTTTGCCATTTTCTTTCTCCTTGTCCTATGGTATTTTATCAGTGGGGATATGCAATTGTCCCCATGTAACATCCAGCATGGAGAAGTTAACAAGAGAACATACCTGGAAATAAATTTCAAATGGTGATATTGAGTCTAAATTTGAGAAGTTTCAAGATTTCCAGTCTTTTTAGTGGCACTTAAGGAGAGGGTCTCTAGCTCCTTCAGTTAGGAATAGAACAGATTTTTCCTGCACAGAGCCCCATGCTGCTGGGAGAATGTGATTGCCTACTGTTAATAGTAAGATATGGAATAGATGTTTGAAACGTATATGTAGCTTGTATCTGAATTTTAACAGATCTAAGATTACTAAATTGATATGGTGTGAACTGTAAATTAAATTGACAAAATATTTTCACTGTTCTTACTTGCAACAACACTTTAGTTAGAGTAGTAGTCATTGTCCCTGTTTTATCCCTGAATGTGAGCATTACAATCGCAGAGTAGCTGTGCAGCTCCTCCAAGATCCTGCAGCTGGGAATGGGGCCTGCCACTGAGTGCCCTGTAGGAAGAAGAAAAAATTAAAGTTTGCTCTGTGGTAGACAGTTATCTGAATATCCTATCTCCTAAAGCAAGTGAAAAAGTGCAATAAAATCTCTGAAATCACCCAAGCTGTGTGCAGGACGCCTGCAGTGCTGGGCTTGTACACTGCTGTCAGTCTCCACAGACATGGCCTTGGCCTGGGGGCCAGAATCCTGTGAGCCACCAAAGTACATATCACATCTTGCATATTTGACTTCTGGATCCTATTGTGTTTCTGTTTTAAAATATCCGTTGTTTAAGCAGAGTCTCCTCACCGCACCGCCTGCTCTGAAGGTCTCTCCTGGCCTCCCCATCCCGCCCTGCAGTGCAGCACCTGAGGGACTGAAGGGATGGGGCCGAGACAGCAAGAACAGAGATGGTCTCACTGACTTCCCAGGACCAGCCAGGTCCCTTCAGGGGCTTCCCCTTGGGCAGGCCTCAGGCCTCTGTGTGCCCCTCTCCTTCCGATGACATCTGGCATTTTTTCAAGTCCCAGTTCAAAGGCACCTCTCCAGTAGAGCGGGTTTTCATATTCTGATACGATAAATTATTTGCAGCTCTCTGCTATCTACACAGCATCCGGTGCAGGTCCCAACTGCTGGGCTTATCAAATGCGTTAGGATTGCAGGTGCTTCTCTCACTAGTCAGGTGTGGGACTTCTAAAGCTGAGCAGTGCCTTTCTTATCTGAGTACCACTGGTTATTCGAGTGGTGCCTGGCCCACACCCAGGTGTACTAAATGATCAACGCTTGACAAAATGATGAACATAGGACATTTCTCAGGAACTTCTCACTGCATTCCTGAAAATAAGGTTTCTAGGAAAGATTCTCAGAATCCTGGAAATTATTGAGAAACCATAATATTTCCAAGCACCATGGTCAAATGTGAATGGCATTAATAATCCAGAGACTCAGTACTTTTGCTTCCCACCTGTACCACTCTGATGAAAGATATGCTTAGATTTTTAAAGAAAAAATATTAAATTTTATCTCAAATAGTATTGCACCCAGATACAACATATTGATATTTCTTTTCTGGCCATTTGGCAAGTAGAGATTTATTGCTGAACATGTGAACCATTTGCCTTTATACCCAAGATCCCAGTTGTTTCTGCTAAAGCGTGGACGGACTCATAGTGCTTTACATGGCTTTGCATTGTTTACCCAATTTCAAAGGCAAAAAATATGCCCCATACTGTGTTTCTCCATTTGCTAAGCAGAACATCATATATTTGGCAATGTGCATCAAGTTTCATGTGAGAGGGCTTGAGGGTGAACTGAGCAGACAAATAGAATGTATTATTGAATTCTAGACTTGTCTTTACCACTTCTACTGGATATTCATTTCAGATTGTTTCTGTTTCTGCATTCTCATAAGAGCCAGAATATTGTAAGTTTTCTATAGTATTGTACTTTTTAAAAATATTTTGTATATTGTGTGCATATAATTAAGATTTTCATATTATAGTCTGTCAAATCAGTAAGTGAATAGATTTGGAAATCAAAGCTCATTTTGTTGTGTACTATCAGCTTTTTATATGCCACAAATAATTTTTGTTTGAAAATTGGTAGGTGTTATGATTGTAAATTTTCAGGTCAAAATAGCTAATGGTCACGATTTTTAAAACATGGTCTGAAATTTGATATACACATTGAGCAATGTTTATTCCACACAAAACAATTAAAAGTAGATCCATGTGTCTGTAAGCACATTAAAATGAGAAATAAGCTTTCTGCTTTCTAATTTTTGGCCTTCAAAGTTCCCGGGGAATGAAGAAGTTAAACCTTTACCTCATGTATGCAACTTTCAGATTGTTCCTTCATGCCAGAGGCACTTGGAAGGCATACTGTTTCTTGCATAAGGCAAAAAAATGCTTTACATTTGTTTCTGATTTAAAGAATTCATACAGTACAGGCTTGTAAAAGTACTATAACTCAAGTCATTCCTACCCCATAAATCTAAAAGATGGATATTTCTATCTTGAGAGAAAATATCAAATCTTAGAAATTCAACCTCTATTGATTATTTATATATTATACATCTTTTGCATGTTTATATAGTGGTGATTCTTATAACAGTCTGTGGACTTCCAATGGAGACTTTTACCTTATCATGAACAATAGGATCCTGGTAATTTATGATCTGTTACAACATTGCCTTCATTTTCCAGCTATGTTTACATAGGTCATTTTGCTCTTGGTCTATTTACACATATACTTTGCAGATATACCTTTTCTATCTGTTCCAGCTACTCTTCCAAAATACTTTGCATCAGATAATTTATAAACAACAGAAGTTTATTGGTTATAATCTGAAGGCTGGGCATCTAAAACCCAAACACATAGAGCAGACTCAGCGTCCGATGAAGGCACATTTCTCAGCGCTGGCAGCCTGTGTGTTTCTTCCCATGATAGCAGAAGCCAAGAAGCTCCACCAGGTCTGCTGTGTAGTGGCACTCATCCTGTTCATGAGGACTCAACCCTCATCGTATAATCACTCCACAAGACCCCACCTCTTGGTACTTGGTACTAACATATTGGGAATTCAGTTTCAACATTTGAATTTTGAAGGGAAAATATTTTAGTTTATATAGTTGTGTCTTACTGGAATGCTTATAGAGAAATATATACAACTCCTTACTAAATTCAGTACAACTTCTAAGTGGTCTTTAGGGAGCCTTATAAAACTTATTAATTTTTATTTTGTTTTTGTAAGCCTGAAATAAAGATCATAATTGTAGATCTTGTAAATTAACTATTTAAAAATGTTAAAGAATCTACATTGAAGCACTTGAAGTAACACACCATAAAAATTAGATACCTTACTTTTTTAAATCATATTATTTCTTTTTTTTAGTGCATGCTGATCTTGCTTCAAATATACCAAACTGTATTTCCATTTTGATAGTGTGATGATTCCATAGAAAATGTACATGGGAGAGAATACGAAGGGAGGAGGAAACGGGAGGGAGGGAAGCGCAACTTCCGTTGAATTTATGTGATGACAGTATGCTTGGTTCTGCCAATATGTTAACTCATCTTATTTTAAACATAGACTTCAGAAGTAGATCATTTTTATCTTCATTTGTTGATGAGAAAGTGGAAAGCAATAAAATTCATGTGATTTGACTCATATCACACTGGCAGGAAATGGGAAAGTCAGAATTTAAGTCTAGGACCTTTTGGTCAAGCACTGATAGTTGTTGTCAACACCATGGCCACTGCCTGTCCATTACTAGCACAAAACTCCACAGACTAGGTAATTTATAAACAACATAAATTTGTTTCTTACACTTCTGGAATCTTGGAAGTTTAAGATCAAAACACAAAGTAGGTCACCAAATTTACTTTGACTCTGACCACTTAAATCGCTCTCCAAAGCCCTTAGTGAACGGAAATTAAATTACAGTGTCTGAGCTTTAGAGAGGACACATTCAAACGTGGGAAGCCACTGTAACATTAAAGACAAGTCACTTAGGCTTATCTACAGCCAGCAAATTATGGACCCTTATGAAAGATGGGATGTGAAGAAATGCATAAACACCAGGGCGCTGACTTACTTTGGAGCTATCAATTACATAAACACTTGGGATCACACTGGATACAATAATTAAAAGTGATCTTTGGATGTATAACATTTATTTTATAATTTTTGTGATAGGGAATGTTAATGCTTTCTGGTTTCTGAATAATTACAATTCTATATTTTATTATTTGTATATAGTAGTAGATAATAGCTCTATATTAGATAAATTGTATTGTCCAGGTTAATTTAATGTTCTAATAAAAAGACCATGTATTGTGAGGTTTTAGACAATTTTTCCCTAGCAGGTTCATATTTAAAACAAAAGCTGAGCAGAGTAGTTCATACCTGTAATCCCAGCACTCCAGAGTATTTTTAGACACTGTCAAAAATAAGAAGAAAAGGAAAAATAATAAGCCAAATAACTTAGTTCTTTATTTCAGTTTTCTTTTAAATTTAAAATTCACTTGGTCTTTGTAGTTCAAAATAGCTATATTATTTACAAGCAGCAACACATATGTTGAAGGAACTGAAATTCCTCTAAGATAACTTGAGTGATTCATGAAATTTACATTGGCCCTTCATTCACTTAAAACTTGCTCCCCACTGTGTGCATGTGTATGGCTCTCAGAGGTGTCTGCACAGTGGTACCCATGTGGTCACAGGGCACCTAGCTCTGGGAGCTCCCCCTGCCCGTGGCAGTCCCCTGCCTTTACCTCACTTCCTTTGCACTGCCCCCAGAGGTTCATTGGCTGCAGAAGTCAATATGGTGAAGAGCACTTTTCTCTAATACATATCCTAGCAAAATCTAAAGGAAGTTATGCTTACCACATAGGTTCTTTTCAAACTGGCTGTCAGTTCTTTGATGCTGTGGAGTCTTTCTATGAAGGTACCCCCCCCCCATTGCCTACATGTTGACAAAGTTCCAAATTGTTTCAAAAGTATTTGTTTAAAATTCAGAGCATATTATTTGTTCATAACAACAACAAAAAAGCCGAAGAATAACAACCACTAAGTCAAACTATGGTATATCTCTGCCTTGTAATCAAAGGTAACTCACTATAATTCCTAAAAAGATTAGTTAATAATTAGCAGATTTATAGAATGATTTGTAAATTACTAATTAAAATGGAGCTTGTGATGATTCTGATATATCTGTTAGAAATGCTGTAAAACTAGGTAATAGATGTTCTTGGAGGTATTGGAGGTATGGAGAATACCAGGGAGGTATTCTTCTCCACATTCTTTCAGCACCGTATCAAGATTTGAGGTTCTTTTGGGTCTTTATTTTTTTCCTGTTTATAACAGCTCTCCTTTTTGAAAATTTAGAAAACATAGAAACTTTTTTGACAAAACAATCACAGGATGTATCATAGCTGGTTTCCTGAAAGTGAAGCAACTGTTAATAAAATTTATTTCCTTTATTTGTACATTTAATCTGACATTTTGGACACATTTATTATTCGTTACATGTTTATATTTTGTCTTTTTCAGTTAAGGTTGCGCATTCAGTGTGTTCTGTGGCAGTAAAGTCTCAGCAAACATTTGGGCACTGAAATCCTGTCAGTGTGTGATAGTTGCAGAACCCTTAGGTTGTTTCAAATCAGAAACTTTTTGTAAATTTCACTGCTATAAATAATTGTATGCATTTTTGAGATGTTTCAATAGGAGAGATTCTTACAAAAGAGAGCAAACTGAATTCATTCATTGTATAACTTTTCTATTTGACTTATTTTATATTCATTTGAAATGTAACCATTTTCCTCTGAAAATCTTTTAGTTAATGTTAGGTCCTGGGTGTTTACAGTTACCATATCTCCCTGTCATCTGAGTAGTTACATAGTAGCCATAACTGAGTTACTTACAGTTTTTAATGTCTCTTTTCTCTGAAGATGTGTAAAATTTTGTTGTAGTTAGTGAGATGGAAGAGTAATCTGTTTTTTTTTTTGGCTGTGTACATATATTTTAATACCTCCTCAGAAAGATTCAATAAGAACTTCACAATGTATGGTGACTCCAGCCTGACCACTTCCCATTGATTTTTCTTGGAGCTCAGCAGAACCTAGTGAGCTTTGCGGAATCTGCTGCTGCTTCTGCTCAGGGAAGATTGTGACAGACATAGCATTTGTTATTGCTTCTGTTTCTATTAGACTGGCTTCATTCTCAAGAATAAGTTCTCTTTTTCAGATTTCCTTCCATTGTCCGTTTTCACTTTTCTTTATCTGTGGTTGCATCCTGGTGAAGCCCTGAAATTTTAAAAAAAAAATGTTCTTGTTCTTTCCCAACATTAATATAGTTTAATCTTATGACTGCCAGATTAATTTATCTTCGGGTCATTTTCTCCACTTCCATTACCTAATAGAAGATAAAGAATTACTTCTACGTCATTTATTCCTAATTTGTAAAAAAATTGATATTCCATTATAATTTTCAAATTATCATTTTTAATTGTTCTCTGATTCCTTAATAAATCATTGTAGAGGTCTGTTATTCCTCTGAGGCTTCAGGAATGGTGCTCACTTCAGCAGCACATACACCCTCAGGAAGGTTCACTTTTCTTCTCATTTTTTTTTAGAAAACTACAGGTACTTACGAAGAGTAGAGAGCCCCTTCCCACCCCTTTTCCTCTTTATACCTTTTTCTTGTGAAGGGTAAGCTTTCCTATGTGGGTTAAGCCAGGACACAAAGCGTTAGAATTGACCTTGGCTGGAGTCTGTCATGGGAATAATGAATCCTTTGTACAGCCCGAAATTCCCAGTGACTAGCAGACTTGTACCAAAAAGGAAAACGAATACCACCTATGTCTAGTACAGTTTTCAGCTGAATTAATGCCCAGCCTCTATTCCTGTTTCAGTCTCTTCTCTATACCACTC
Organism: Hydrochoerus hydrochaeris; assembly: GCA_004027455.1. Taxonomy (NCBI): domain Eukaryota; kingdom Metazoa; phylum Chordata; class Mammalia; order Rodentia; family Hydrochaeridae; genus Hydrochoerus; species Hydrochoerus hydrochaeris. The sequence goes on from PVLA01006757.1 coordinate 81,366, forward strand.
ATAATTTCCTTTTAGTATTTACTATTTCTATGTCACACACTATGCTTTTCTATTCCAAATGTTCCAGTAATTTCTCTTGAGTTTGAGGATGATTCCTGCATTCATGAATCTGGTATTCGAAGCCCTCCATAATGGAGCTATTTCTCAATATCATCTCTATTCTCAACTGCAAATTTCTTCCCCAGCCCCATCAGCCATCTAAGCAATAATCTTCCTTTGAAGCTGTCATTGAAAATGCAGTCTTAATGGCCCAGTCACCTATGTTTTCTTCTTAAGATAAGGTGTCTAAATCATTACTGAAAGAATCATTTAGAACTATCAAAAATAAACATCAAGTTTAACTGTTACAACCCTAACATGTGAGTTGAATTCTTCTTAAAGCTATTGAGAACACATTTTCTGATCTTCTTTCCTTTGACATTGATTCTAATTTGAGGTTCCCATTTCACACATATTTCCCCCATTTTTCTCAACCTATGTGTTTTATTTTATTTTATTTTATTTTATTTTATTTTATTTTATTTTATTTTGACATTTCCAGATCTTGGCATCAGTGCCAACTCTTGGTCAGCCCATCTGTTGTTGAGCCTCCAATAGTTGTCCAGCCTCGTGCCATGTCCCATTTACTGCAGGGACTTGCTGAGCCAGGGAGAGGAGTATCACCTGGCTCTGGGGCCTTCTGTGAAAACAAACCAGGAGCTGGGGTTTGAGGGCTGCTAGTGTCCTGCCTTTTTTTCTTTTATTTAGGAAATAGATATAAGGATGTGAAATTTCAAAATTAAAAGAGTTTTTGAAGAACTACTGTGTTAAGGAAAGGTTTATCTCCTTTTACCTTCAGCTTTTGACCATGCGATAAAAACGTAAACCTCTTCTAAAATCCTTTATTGCTGTGGAGGGAAATAATAAAAAGAAACTAACTTGTAATTCAGTAGCAGATTGTGATATATTTCATTGCTAAGGAAACTAATAATCATTGTGCATCATTTGGCTTCTTCAAACAGTGCATTTATGGGTAACATTCCTAGTTTTTCATTTGCCATTAGTTTTCTTACTAAAAATGTTCTAATGACAATTTGTGATAGATTATTGTCTATGCCATATGTTTATATTGGGGAGTTTGTTATTTATACAACTCATTATGTTCTCATTACCAAAATGTATGCTTATTTAAAATAAACATTGTCTTATTTCAGCAATATAAACTGTTATGTCCTATCTGTAGTCTACAAAAATACATAAGGAATTTGGGAGAAAATTGATAAAAAAAGGAATTCATATTGAACACCTGGCCACCAAAAATGTGATTATTTTTCTTTTCTTTTAAAAAAAGACCTAACATTGAATGCCCAGAAATTTGATAATTAGAAAGTCTGGAACCTGCAGGGGTTTTTAAGATACTAATTTATGCAAATGAAACTCACAGAAGTATTTCATAGAAACTACAATGAAGTGTGAAAAGCAGTGAAGTGTCACATTTAGGAATGGGTCCAAGTCCTGCCTCTGTGGCTTCCTGACTCAGTGATGTTGAGCAGTCACGCTGCCTCCTGTGCCACATTTCACTGTCTGCAAAATGGAAATGATGCCCAGCCATAGGCCACAGGGCCATGGACAAGGCTTGGAGACTGAGTTTGGGTAAAACTCACAGTGCAGGGTGCATAGCTTTCGCTGGGGACTGGGGGAGTACAAAACTATTATAATTACACTTAATGGAAAAAGTGAAAGGAGAAGAAGTGCATGGTGCTCTCATTCTTTTCCTTACCTTTTTCAATCTCTCTTTGGAAGCTACCAAAGAAGTTCTCTGACAATCCAACATCGTCTCTCTGAATCAGGAAATAGAACAGCGGTGTTGCATAATTGTATCACATAGTATTCACTAGAGAAACAGATTTAATATAAAATACATGTATGTAGATTTAATGTAAGATAGATAGATTTACAAGGTAGGCTTACAGTGGCCTCCTGCAGAGTCAAGAGCACCAGAAGCCAAAAGGCTTGTCTGTGTGCTGGAGCTTCAAAGGATCAAAAGTCCAAGGCCTGGAGCTCACTTCTGAGTCTGTATCAGGAAGGCTGAGATAGTCTGCCATGGAAGCTGGGAGATAGATGATGTCCAAGGCAATGGTGAAGAGTTCCTCCAAAGAAACAGAAGTGAGGAGCAGCCCCAGAGCTCCGACCATGGAGGGACTCAAGGTCCAGCACACAAAGGCAATTTGCCTGCCCTCTCGGTAAGCGGCCCAGGCATGAGGCAGGAGAAGAATCACTCAGTGGCTCCCATGACCCTTCTGGCCCGTGGGCTGAGAATCAAACTCCCCTTCCCCTCCATTAGCAAGTGGGAGCCAGAGATCTAGCCATCTCTCGAGAGGTTGACCATATGCAATGCAGTTAAAAAGGGGGATTTCCTTCTGCCGTCCCTTTGGAGGCAAATATTGTTATCACTGTTTTGCTTTGTTCTGATTAATGGTATTGCTCTATTCAATGTTCTGTTTTGATAAGTTCTAGAATGTCCTCTATTTCTTTTGATTTGGCTGCACCTGATTAAAAGAACAACTGTTGTGAAGATAACAAGATATACTATGGTACCTATTACTGTTATGCCAGTAACCTGTTGAGGGTTTCTGTACCAATTTCACTGCACTGTCTCAGTTGGCTTTGTTCCACCTTGTCCTGTTGTATTTTGCTACCTTCAAAATAATAAAAAAATTAAAATAAATAAAAAGTAAAAAGAAATAACAGCAAAACAGATCAGTAAGGTACTGAGCAAGCTGAAACACGATGTAACTAAACAGATAATGAACTTGAAAAGAAAAAGAAGTAAAAGAAAGCACTCTAAAGCATGTATGATTAAGTGTGTAGGATTGATAACCGTCTTGCTAAGTTTTTGTTGGATCGTTGAACCGAACTGTTTGCAGCCTCACTGTTTATTGTCCACCTTGTATGCTTTAATTTTGTAACTTGAACAACTATATCTAGAAGACAGTATGTAATTTATCAACCAGTGATTTCTTACTATTTATTTTTTTTCTTTTTCTTTGAAATTCTGTATTGTTTTTTCCCTTCTTTTCTGTTTTGCTTTTTTTTTTCTCTTTAAATTAAAAAAAAAAAGAAAACAGAAGTGAGATTTCCTTCTTCTTTCCTTTTTATTCCATATAGACTACAAGCCTATTGGTAGGTGCTTCCAACACACAGGGCGGGTTTTCCCTCATCAGGAAGTCCACCATTCACACCCAGAACTCTGCTAAGCCAATCTGCTGGGCAGTTCAAGTTGACACCACAGTTAACATTCATAATAATGTGATTGTCTCAGGGAGTTAGGAAGAGCAGAGGGATGTATTTACCTTCTCAAGTGGTACAGCCTGCTTGCAGAGACCAAAGAGCATCTCTGGACCAGGACTTGCTTCTAGTTGGCACTTAGATGAACACTACTTATTTTGAGACTTTGAAAATATTTTTTTTTCCTGTTTTTCAGTGTTGAGCTGAAATCCTTGCCAATCTCTTTTAAAGGGCATTACTTTCAGGAAATTTGGCTTTGGGATGGAGATTCACAGAAATATGTGTTTTTGATCTATTATAGATTGATTTTATGGTTGAACATCTGCAGCAGTCCTGCTTTTCTTCAGGTTTTTTGAAGGAGCTTATCTTTCTCCTCCCATGTACTGTATTCATTACATGTGTAAATCCTTAATCATTCTGCATGCTTGCAGCTGATAAATATTTATGCTGCTGCTGAGTAGAATATGGTATTATTTAATCAAAGACCTTTTAGGCATCGTTTGACTTATTTATACATTACTTGGTATGGCACTTGTTCATTTAGTGAATTTTTAAAAATCTGTCTCAAAAATGTACTACTTTCCAAGGGGGAATATAATTTAAGAGAAAGAACTTTCTCATGCTTTAAATGGCTTTCCTCAAGATATTAAATATAAAGTGAGACCCAGCCTTAAGACCCAATAAATACTTGATTTCTTTTTCTGTTAGTCAGATTCTTGTTGCTGTTACTGAATATTTGAGAAAAAAACAATATAAATTAAGGTGGGTTTATTTTGGCTCAGAATTGGGGATTCCAGGCCATTGTCAGCAGACCACATTGCTTTTAGACACTTGGCAGGGCAGGAACATCATGGTGGGAAGGCATGGTGGAGGAGTGCTGCTCATCTCATGGGGGCTGAAAAACGAAGAGAAGAGAGCCAGGAAGAGGAAACAGCCGGAGAACAATGTACCCTTCTAAGGCGCACCTGGTCACCTCTTTTTTTTTTTTTTTTGTATTGGGGATCAAACTCACAACCTTGCATTTTCCAGGGAGACACTTATGCCACTGAGCTAAATCCCCAACACCTAGTCACCTCTTCCTCTAGTGCAGAGACCTCCTTCCTCCACTCAGTGACCTTGCTCCACCTAGTGACCTCTTTGCTCTACCCAGTGACCTTCTTGCTCTACTTAGTGACCTCTTTGCTCCACCCAGTAACTTCTTTACTCCACTGTGACCTCCTTCCTCCACCCAGTGACCTCCTTCTTCCACTCAATGACCTCCTTACTCCACCCAGTGACCTCTTTCCTTCACCTAGTGACCTCCTTCCTCCATCCAGTGACCTCCTTGCTCCACCCATTGACCTCTTTTCTCCCCTCAGTGATTTCCTTCCTCCACATAATGACCTCTTTCCATCACCCAGTGACCTTCTTCCTTCTGTGCCTCAGCTCCCAGGATCTCATTCAGCTGGGAAGTCATCACTAGGTTAAATCCTGGATGATGTTAGCACCTGTCTTAATTACTTTTCTCATTGCTGAGACAAATACCTGATGCCCAAAGTTAAGGGAGGAAGGTTTATTTAGCTCACAGTTTGTAGCTGTTTCAGTCCAAAATCTGCTGGCTCCAAACCACATAGCAGAGGGGCAACAGTTAATGGTGGCAGAAAACAACAAAAGCAATAAGCTAGCTTAACAGCATATTTCTGTGGCTTTTATATTGTATCCAGTCTACTGGAATTAGAGCAGTGCCGATCCAATCAATGGACTGATCCAGCAATTCACCCCCAACTAATCCCAGCATTGCACTTTGAATCAGTCACACTAGATTCAGCTGCCTCTGAATATGACAGCATGAGGCTTTGGGGGAACAATTAGACACAAACCAAAATGGTACCCTCATGATCCAGGTACTTCTTGTTTCCCACCACTGAATATTGCACAGTATCAAGCCCTCAATACTTAAGTCTTTGTGGGACATTTCAAATTTTCTTGATCCTCTTTGTGTGAAACCATGAGCTGTTTCTCTTCTTTTGCTTTTCAGGTGCTAATGGTATGAGATAGTATACCAGAGTTTTTAGAAGAATTGCTACAATTAATACAGGAACAGCAACAAAAACTCTTGGACCTAGTTTTGTGTGATTAATGAAAAAGAATACCTTGCATTATATGAATATCTAATCTAGTTTTTATAATTTTTCTATAGTGGTCATTATACTAAAGTCTAAAACATGTCCAAAAATGTTAAGTTCCTGGCAGGTTTATTTATTCACAAATATGTTCCATTTTACACCCACTCTTAGATTGCAAAAAAGCAATCTTAGGAGTTGCATTTCCATCTGTTACCTCCATATGCAGAACATTAGAAAACCTTTTTTTCCTTAGGTTGAGTAGAACCCAGCCAAATGTCAGGGCTACCATACTGTGAAGCTTTCTGAGGTAGGGATGTTCCTTATTCAGACTGACATATCTGGCACCAAGCGTCTGGCTCTGGCTTCAGAAAGCACTCAGGAGTCCCATTTGGCCAGTTTTAAACAGGTGGACTCACTGTGGACACTGTGAGGCATTTGTACACATGCCCTTAATTTCATCCTAACAACAACCTTGAGACAGTGGTATTTTCACTACATTGAATATGGAAATACAGACAAAAAGAAGTTAAAGTTTAAAGTGCCTTCGATATTGTAGAGAATACAAGGCAGAATAAATATCCCAACCCGTTTTATTGTTGTTTATATTATATTTCAGCAAGTAAAAATTTTCCAGTTTTATTGTCTACTATAATCAAATTTTCAGTTCTCTTATTTATTCACTTCTAACTGTATATGAAAGTAAAAGATTAATACCTATCAGGGAAGATTAGTAGTAAAGGCTGATTTTGTCTCTTATAAGCCATTTCTTTTAAATTCATTCTGAGATTTTTTTATTCAGTTTTAACCAAGTCCAATAAAAATTTGAAGTTCTAACACTAAAATTTCTGGAGCTAGTCTCTTTACTGAGATAATAATTTGTTTAGGGTAATATTGGCCATTGAATATTCAGGGCTAATATTTGGTCTCATCCTAAAATACCAAAGTGTTCTTAATTATAAGGAAAAATCATGAAAGACTTTGAATTTTGAGTGTCCAAGCTACCTCATCCCATTCTTCTGCCTTGACTTCCTTCCCATTAATTAAAATTTCAGACTTATGTTCATTTTATATTCCTATGAAAATAATACTGGCTTTTATTTTGAGCAAGTTTTAGTTTCCATCTGTATGTTGTATTTTCTTTCATTTTCTAGTTCATATTTAGGTATCCAATGATATTACCAACTCTTAATCTCAGAAATCTAAGATTACATACATGTATCAAGTCAGTTATCTTGCCCAACTTTGTATTTAACTTCAGGTCTTCTGGTAATATATAGCTACCAAGAGACCATTTTGCAGTGGAACATCCTAGGGACATGAATGATGTAAAGATGCCTTAAATGTTACCACAATTCTTTATTTTCATTGTCTGTATATGTGAATACATTATTATATCCATATATTATGAAAGAGTGTTTTAAGTGATATATTTTTATTTCTAGTTTGATTTATTGTAAAAAGAGAAGGAAACTAATTAAACATTGTCAAGGATAAAGAAGCATTTCCTAACATCCACTTCAGGATCAGAATATAATAGAAGGTATGCTGATTTTAGAGGGTATAAGGTAGCACAATCCTGTGTACCAGGGACATTTTATATAAATTCTGAATACTTTACTTACATGTGTGTTGTCCGATTTAGTTTATTTATTTATATTGAGTTCTTAGTGTAGATCAGATTTCTTTAGAAATATACTCCATTGTCACAGAATATCTAATAACAGTAAATTTTTATTTCATTAAAATGTCATATTTTTGTTTCTTTTAAAAAATTTTTTATTTTAATGAGAATAAAGCAAAACAAAACAGAACAAAGCAAGTCAAAACAGAACAAAGCAAATCAAAACAGAACAATGTAAGCAACAGAGGACTTGAAGACAACAGGAAATCAACAGTGGCTACCATAATGTCTCTTGTTTTCTTTGAAATAGTTGTCCATACCTAAATCAAATCAAACAATAAAATCAAACAAAACAAAATGTTGGTTTTATAACCAATCAAAACAAAAGAATGAAAGTACTATGGGACTTCAAAACAAGACAATAGGAAATCAACAATATTTGTTTGTATTTCTATTGGGAGAATATGAACCAAAGAGAGCACAGATGGATATGATCTTAGGAATTAGAAGGCTTATTATCAAGCTAGCTACTAAACATGAGGGGAAAACATGGGATATGGGATGAGACCTAAGCAAATTCAAAGCCCACACCCCTCTCTGATGTGACTTTCCTTTAGTTAAAATACATAAGAATGTAACAAATTTCAGAAAGAACATGTATGTAACTGAAATTCGTGGTCTTTTTTATGTTATAAGGGTAGTGTTTCATGTTGGCCTTTTGATATAGTGGGCTAAAGTCCAGAACCAGGCAACAGGGATGTTTACTTGACCTGTGCTATACTGGTCCACAGAATGTTCTGTTTGTTTTTATATTAGTTATAATTAATTATTAGGATTTTATATAAAATAATGTCAAAGGATTTCATATAAATGTCTGACTTTGTAGAGAAGAGGTTATTTGACTAAAGTAGGCAGCATGTCACAGTCTCTCCAAGACCCGGGATGGAGACACCTGTAGGACAACTTAGCAAAGAGGAAAGGAAGAAAATTTCTGAGAATTAAGACAAAGCTGACAGGAAGATTAAAAATCACAGAGAGACTGGGAAAGCTGAAGACAGCACAAAGAAAAGAACAAAACAATCTGGAACACTAATGCCAGCTCCTGGGAAGGATGCCTTGTCTAAATGAACACAAAGAAAGCCCTGAGAGGATTGATGGCTCCAGGGACAAACAGCCGGCTGGGCGGGCAGTGTTAGTCCCAAGACAAGCTCACAGTTACATTAAACCACAAATACCATGTGGGGTTTTACTCAGAATGTGATCCTTCGGCATTGCATGCTACAGCTGGAGAGGAAAAGCACTAGAGCAGTCACCATATTAATTGATTAACTAGGAAGCATTTTATGTTTGAGACTGAAGTACTCCTAGAATTAGGATCAAAGAACAGGTGCACTTCAGAGAGTCCACGGTCACCATACTACAGTGATTGGGTGCAAAACAGACACAAGAGACAGAAGTGGCAGAGATGGATAGTGTAGTTCTAGACCCCTGAGAAGTTTAGCAGTGGTGAGTTCAGACCATGAAGGACACAAGAGTCCCACTTTAACAGTTTGTGACCAGGTCAGCCCCATGTAATTCTTTTCAAAGGGACTGGGCCTGATAGCGCTGACATGGAAATCCAACAGACTGCTTGGTCCCCACTCCCTCTTGTTGCCCACTTCCAAACAGAGCTCAGTGTTTCCCACCTGCCAGTGTGAGGTGCCTCAGCTTGAACAGTTGCCACAGCACAGGGTGTCAGGACAGAGGGCCCCTGGAGCAAAGGCAGCAGCACACAAACCCATAAGCGGTAACACAAGGTGGGGTTAATCATGACTTGGGGCATACAGAGGGCACAGACCCTAAGAATTGCTGAGGTGAATACAGCCCTGAGGAAAACACCACACCTTTGATGGACCCCACTCAGTAGGAAGGGTTGGGCATTCACACAGGGAAGGGAGTGTGGGCACAAAATCTGACCTGGTGGTGACTCATCCTCCCTCCCTTGTGGACTCTGATACTGCAGGAAAGAAACCATTAACACAAATAGATGGAGTAGTGTTTGGGATCCTTGCCTCTTTTTCTTTGTTTTGGGGGGCTTTAGTTTTTCTTTTTAATCATTCTTTTTCTATTTTTCTACTTTACTTTTCTTTTTCTTATTTGCTTTTTCTGTTACTTTTATATAATTATACTTTCTTTTATTATTTAATTAGTCTTTATCTCACTTTGTTCTCTACCTCTTCTTCCTCTAACTCATCTCCTTTTCCTTCCTTTTCAAATTTTTAGTTATTTCTTACCCAACTTTTCATTTTTATTATTACTATTAATCTTTATTAATTTTTAGTTATTTATTTGAAAATCCTACTATTGCTGAATTCTGTATTGTTAATAGTATAGTTGTTATACTTAGTAGATAGTGTATGTTTGTATTTGTTTTAATTTTGTGTCTACATTATTCTTACAGATCTTTTTCTCTTGTTAAGGGTTGTATAGTTGTAGCTCTTTTGGTTCTTATGGTATATTAATATTCAATATGTCTTTGAGTATTATTACTGCTGATTTCTTTGCTATTGCCCATAGTGACATAGTTGTCATTTAAATTTTACTAGTACATATTTGCAATACATAATGATTATATTCATAATGTGGAGTTCATATACATTTATCTCATAGCTTAATTCCTTTGCATCTCCTTCTCCCATTTCATCTCTAGCTCTTCTTGTTCTTCTATATCCCTGTTTCCTATTTTCTGTCCTGTATTTTGTTCTTTAATTTTTACACTGTCTCATAAAAGACAATCCATGTTGTATTTAAGCTTGTGTGTCTGATTTATTTCACTTAACATTATGGTTTCAGAGTGTATCCATGTTCTTACAGATGTACCAGGTTTATCCTTAATGGCACTGTGGTACTCCATTATGTGTAAATACCACATTTTCTTAAACTTTTATCTGTTGATGGCTAGTTCTGCATCTGTCTGCATCAAGAGCATTGGTCTATATTGTATTTTTTAAATTTTTAGTTCTTGCCTTGTGAGGTTTTGATATCAAGATAAGCCTGGCCTCATAGAGTAAATGAATGAATTTTGAAGAATTCTCTCAACTTCAAAATTTTTAATAATGTACAAAGAATTTGTATTATTTTTCTTTAAATATTGAGTAGAATTCTTTTTTTATTTTGAAGAGAATAAAACCAAATGAGACAAAACAAAAGAGTCAATCAAAACAAAAGGATAAACACAGTACATGACTTAAAAGCAAAATACAAGGAGATCAACCATGGCTACCATAATGCCTCTTGTTATCTTCAAAAGAATTTCCCATATCATCAGGCATAATAAAGTTGAACAAAACAGTACAGAACAGAGCCAATAAAAAAAACATTAGAGACATTATAGGGCTTAAAAAGAAGATAATAGTCAAATCAGAATGCATATCATAGTGTATCTTATTGTCTTCAAAGTAGTTGCCTATACCATCAGACTTGATACTTTAAAAAAAATAGAATAGAATAAAAATCAGTCAAAATAAAACAGTGAAAGAAATACAGGGCTTCAAATCAAGTTAATAGGAAATAAAAAATGGTTACCATAATATCTCCTGCTATCTTTGGAATAGCTGTCCATGCCATCAAATCTAATACAAGTAGACAAACAGAAACAGAATAGAACAAAACTAAACAGAACAATGACAACAATATGGGTTTCAACTCATTATAATAGATTAACAATAGCCACTGCCTTCCCTTTTTAGACAATTCCTCCCCTTTCACTTTTACAGGATATATTGTACATTTTGCATCCCACTAACTCCTTTAGGTTTTATATTAGGGGGCATCCCACTATTCACCTATGTGATTCTGAATCTTTTTACCCCTGAGCATGATCTCAAGTTGTATCCATTTACCTACAAGGGCCTCAAGGTTTTCTTTCTTTATAGCTGAGTAGTTTTCCATTATATAAAAGTGTCATGGCTTTCTAACCAATCTGCAGCTTATGGGCAAGCTACCCCCACTTTTTTTCTGGTTCCCTGTCACATGGAGCATTGTTTTCTCATCTTTGACTTTTCATCTATAAATCCCCTTTCAGGTTAAATGTATTTCTTATATAAAGCATATTATGGACTCTATCTCCTGATCCACTCTGCCTGTGCCATACATGTTAGCGATTACAGCCAGCCTTCTCTCCCTCATCTCTGCCACTCTATTTTTCTGTCATTGATTGTCTACTTTTCCCCTTCATTCCACTGTCTACCCCATGCAGAGAGCCCCCTCTGCTGCTGTTCCTGAAACATTTTTCTCTCTCTAGAATGTCCTTCAGTATTTTTTGTAGGGTTGGTTTGGTGGTCATGAACTCCCCCAGTTCCTCTTTGTCATGAAAGCATCTTGTTTCTACATTAATTTTGATAGATAGTTTTACAGGGTACATAAATCTGGGTTGGAGATTATTTTGTTTCAAGACTTGGAATACTTCACTCCAAGTTCTTCTTGTTTTGATGGTTTGTGTTGAAAATCTGTCTGATGGCTTTTCCTTTATAGATGATCTGTTTCTTTTCTCTGACAGCTTTAAGTATTCTGTTCTTGTGTTGAATTTCTGGAATCTTGATTATTACATGTCTGGGTGTAGATCTATTTTGGTTATAGCTGGCTGGAGTTCTGTATGCCTCATTTATCATTTCCTTTTCCTATGCTTGGGAAGTTTTCTTTAATTATTTCTGTAAATAGCCTTTGTATTTCATTTGTGTTTACCCCTGCTTCTTCACTCACATTTTTTTATTCTTAAGTTATAAATCCTCTTGTCATCTTCTAGCCTTTATATCATTACTTCCTGGTTCCTTGTTATTTTTAAGAGATCTTTCCTTTTGCGATTGCAAGTTACAAACCTGTCTTCAAGGTTTGATAGTCTTCTTTAGTCTGTCTTCAAGCAGTTTTGCCAGCTTTCAATGGAGTTTTTAATTTCTTGGTAATCTCTTTGAATCTGTTTCATGCATTCTAAATTTTTTTTATATTCTTCATTGAAGGGTTCCCTCTTTTTTCTATGTTCCTCTATTCTTCCATCTGTGTCTTCTTTAGAGGTGCTTAGCAATTCTTTTATTTCTCATTTCTTCTTTTACTTGGGATAGTATTTCTGTTCTAAGTTCTTTAATAGCCTCTTGAAGTTGTTTCTTTAAGGTGCTGTTGCTAAAGAGTAAAAATAGTTAGTCTTTATGAATTGCAGAAACTGCAGGTGTGCAACTCCCAATTTCTTCCATGTTTACATCTCCTGGACCAGTACTGCTTGGGTTGGAGGCCAGAGGCAGCCTTTTGCCTCTAACTCTTGTCATGTTCCTGGTTCCTTCTGGACAAGTGGGTAATGTGGTCCCTGGTACTTCCTGTGTTGACTAAAATATCTCTGAAGTGAGAGTACTTTGTCCAGCTCATGCTGGCTGGGAATATCTGATGTTGACCATTGGATGCACTGGTATAGGGCTGTTTGCTGCTTTTCCCAGCCTGCTGGTGGCTACTGCAGTGCAAGCAGGGGTGGAGCAGGCTACCTCCTCCCTCCCAGGCTGGTTAACAGCAGGGAGTCCTCACCAGGTAAAGTACAGCAGGGCAGGTGGGGTAAAGTAAATAAAGTAAGTACAGGGCAGGTGGAGCTGGTTGGGGATGGCCTTAGAGAAACCTAGGTGAAGGCTGTTGGACTGCTTACAGGGATTGGGCTCAGTCCAAGCAATTTCCACCAGTCTGCTCCAAGCTAGGAGTGGCTGAATGAAGCAGGCTGCAGTTCTGGCTCCGGGCTTATCCTGCCTGACTCCAAAATGGTGCCTGGCCAATCACCCACTCCCGTGGGAGGACTGAACCCCCTACACTCACTGCCAACCAGTGCAGTTCTCTGGTCCACTGCTCCCCTCTGCCACCGCATCTCCCCGTGGAGGCCTCCAGACTTGCCTGTCACCAGCTTCACTGTGACCGTGTATCCCCAGGTTCCAGCAGCTCTCCTCGCATAATGGGTCTGGCTCTGGGAGAAAGCACCACCAGCTCCTGCTTTCTTCTGTTTAAGTTTTTCTTTTTTATTTATTCTCTCTGTGGGCTTCAATTCTCACTTTAGTTTCTTCCTGGGTGGAAAGGACCCACTTCTTTCCTTCTTATCTTTTCCAGGATGCTATATTCCAGAATCTGGACTGTTTCTTAGAGAGGCTGTTTACTCTGCTGCTCTCTGTTCTACCATCTTCCTAGAATTCTGCAGTAAAATAGCCTGGAGATTTTTATGGAAAAATTGTTACTGATTGGGTTTTCTACTTATAATTCAATATTATAAGGTATATGTGTCCTTTAATCTCCCGTTTCATCCAGGTTATCAGATTTAATCTCAATGTCACTTTTTTAAAATCTTTGATCTTATCTATTTCTTTTCTCTTATCTCTTCAAAAAGCTACTTCCTTATTTCATCAATCTTGAGTATTGTTTTTGTCTCTAGTTTGCCTTCTACCTGTGCATGATGTATCTTTTTTTTGTTTTTTGTTTTTTGGGTTTTTTTTTGGTGTTACCAGGGATCGAACTCACTCATGCTTGCCAGGCAGGTGCTTATGCCACTGAGCTAAATCCCAGGCCCGCATAATGTATCTTGATTCCTCTTTTTCCCCATCCCTCTCCCCTACCTTCAAGCTCTCTTTCTCTCATTTACAAAAGCTTTGCTTGCATTTTATCCTTCTTTTCTTTTCTCTTCCTTTCCTCCTCCCTATTTCTCCTTCCCATTTGAATAATTTATTCTTATTTCAAAATACCTATTTTTTGTCTTCTGGTTTGCTTATAGTGTAAGTTTTTGATGACAATGCCAGTGATACACTCATCTCTGATTCTCAGTGCCCCACAAGACTGTCATTCAGATTTCTAATGTATGTTGAAAGAAGACATTGGTGAAATCTCATTGTAGATGTTAATATTACATGTGAGGGCCTCATCTAGCAATCTCTATTTTGCAGATTGATCATTGCTGATGTGTTGACTGTGTATTTTCAATACTAGACTGAAAGCCAGATGAAATTTGGTCATAGGTGTATCTTGGAGGTCTAGTTTAGTACAGGTAGGACACTACTCTAAAACCACATTTGGAAAAGATTGCTTAAATTCTATTAAATTTTATCAGCCTTTAAATGAGCATCACAGCTTTGCCTTGCATTGTGGTCTGCTGGTTTTCATCATATTTATTTATAAGGTTTTTAGAATAAAATTATATAATGAGATTTGTAGAGAATAAAAATATTCCCTAATATAGATGTTTTTGTCTTAGTGGAATGTGCACATTCCTCAGTTAGGAGTTTATCCATTTACAAACAAGTGTTCAACAAGTTTCAGATTAAACATACAACTAAATTTAATAAGAATAAGTAAGACATATAGCTACCAAATTTTACAGTGTAAAATTTAACTAGTAGAGATTAGGAAAAAGTCTTTATGAATTGTGTTTGTTTTCACATTGGATAATATTTACATGATAATTTTAAGAAGACAAAAAAATTTAAAATATAAATAAAAATGATAAAGTGAAACAAATTAGAGTAGGAGAAAATTACTAATTATAGGAAACTAAAAAAAATAGTAATATAAGTAAAATACATGGAAATCTATAAAATGAATTATAGATTTAAACAAGAAATGATTTTTATTTCTTATTTAAAGTATTTCAATATAGAGGCATTCAAATCTTTATGTTTTAATTTCTTTATCTTTACATTTATTCCTTTCTTCAGTTTCTTTTTAAGTAGCTACAGTATGCCAGGCTTAATCCTATGGGCTAAAAAACCAGAACTATGAAGCAGGTTCTTCATTACATTCTCAAGAAGCAACAAGAATGGATTATCATGGCACACTTTAATATCACAGTGTGAAAATCATGCTCTAGATATTAACAAAGGTCAGAAACAAAGTCTACCCCATGTGTATGAGGAGAGGATCTGGGATAGTTTCATGTATCAAGTATGTGCTAAAATTCCTGACTACCTAGAGAATGAGAATTATGTCAGAAGGAAGACCATGTAGGAATCAAGATGGAAAGAAATACTATACTTGGGAAATGACAGAGTTTACATGGGTCTAACATAGTGTCAAAAGCAAGAGAGCAGAGAAAAATGAGATTTGTTGTGATGTAGGTCAAATTATTGAAAGAGTTCTTACATCACAGATTTGGAGTTTTATTCTTTACATTGAAGAGGATGTTCACATATTTGAAGCAGAGATTGGCAGGATTGTAATAGGCCTTTGAAAACATCACTAAGATGGTATGCGAAGGGTATATCATTTGTGCTGTAGATGGCTCAGAATCTGGAAGTACGGAGAAAAGCTGGGAGGTAATTTTAGTAGTTGGGAGTGAGAGACAAGGAAGGGCAACAACAGGTCTGTTAGGAAACTGACATTTCCTAGGCACCGTTAGCCTGCTTGGTGGCCAGAACTGCTTTGTTGCTAAGTGAAGGGCAGTTTCATTCTCCAAGCCGCTGTCTTTCTCAAATGCTAATTTTACAGTATTAAAATAATTTTCCATATAATTATTTTCTATCTTTCCATTAAAAATAAAGTCATTGAGCTTCTTTGGTACTAGTAAGGGTATTCATCTTTTTAAAATATTCATATATTATGTATTACTGTAGTTCTGTGGTTGGTTTATTACTTTCTAGTAAAAAAAAAGTAAGTATGCAGACAAGAAAGAACAGATAGCTATATATATTTAGACATCTTTTTTACAGTGCCCCATAAAAAGGCTATCTTGAAATAAGTTAAGATGAATTAAGTTAAAACTTTTCCCATATGGGATATTTGTGAATATAGAAATTGGTGACCAATACTTTTTTGCCCTTCACATCAGATTTGGAAATGTAAAAATCTTAAAGGAGTGGCAGTGTAAGTAAGCCAGTTGCTTACAAAATTCAGAAATTTTTTATATAGCCAATTTCTGGACATGAAGTCCAGAAAGTCTATGCTATAAAGACACCACTAAGTGGAATCAGATGTGATCGCTGTGCTATACTTCAGATGCATTAAACACATATTACAAAGTTATTGATATAAATATTATCTGTGAAAATGATTTTGTCTGTGTGTGATATGTGCTCTGAGTTCTTTATGTATAGATATCTATAATATGCTGTATTAATTTTCAGTTTTATTATATTTTGGTTACATAAAATAATTCAGACATGTTGCTGTGTATTGATATTTGCCTTATATCCTGGCATGTACTCATTTTTAAAAAAAAGACTTCTGCTTTAAAATAATATTATTTCTCTGATAAATGAGTACAACTTCATATATCTGACCATCACATAAAAGTTTTAACTAATTCTGTAATCAGCTTGACCAGTTAGAAACAGAGAAATTAGTTAAAATTCCTATCCCTTGATTGTGAATTTTCCCATATCTGCTTAATGAGAGTCAAGAAAAACTTGCAGTGTAGTCTTGTTCTGTTTCATTTTATCAGACATACCTGCTAGTGCACTGCCATACAGCATGAAGTGTCAATTAGTCACTGAGATTTTCTGCATATGCAGGAGACTGTCATTTTATTTTTGCTGTAACATACAGAGCTATTCCTTTGGATAGCTGCCATTACATCATCTACATAGTGAGAATGTCTAAAGTTCTGGCTGTATCTCTTTCTACTCTACTGACATATGTTAGGACCATGCTTCCCAGACTTAAAATTTTTAAAAGAACACTGAAATTAAAGAGAAAATACTGTCTCAAGTTTATCAAGTCTTTATTCTGCAACCTGAAGTCATAGAAACAAAAAAAGGAAGCAACAATAGCAGTAACAAAAACTGGTGAATACTGTCATCATCATCTTGAAAAGGTAAGGATATTTTAGCAAAATATACTAAAAGGACAGTTTCTACATGAAGTAGATATTTGCATTCAAAATGTTTGGCTCTAGGAGAAACTCACTAACCTAGCAACTGCTTGAAAAAAGTGTACTGGCAGTAACTGATGGACCATGAACCAGCACCATTTCCGTACTGTTTTGTTTAAAAGACTGAAGGATATTTTTTTATGTGACTGATCATTTTTCTTTTAAAACTGTAATAGAGAAATCATGGAAAGTATGTGTATACCAAACTGTTTCAGAAATTATTTTCTTTTTTATTATTAAAAGAAAAACAGGTATCACCTATAGTTCCAGGGTCTGTGTTAACAGTTTTGTGATTATTACATTTATTTCTACAACAATCACATAAATCAAGTATTATTTAGCATTTCATAAATAAAGAAAATAAGGATTAGAGAAGCTATATTGAAAACAAATTCCCTCACTGTTTGTGTGCCTGGTAAATTCTTTGTTTCTGTTTTTTGAAGGACAATTTCATAGGGTATGGAATTCTAGGTTGGCATGTATTTTCATTTTGTTTTCTCTCAACTTTTTATGTGTTTCAATTCAATCATTGTTTCTGAGCAGAAGTAATCTATATTAAATCTCTCTATTGAAAAAGTATTTTCTAGGGCTTCTTTAAGAATGTTTATCTTTGGTTCTATATAGTGTACTTTTGATATGGCTAATATAGATTGGGAGTTTTGGTTGGTTTTTTTCTTTATAGGTTTTAGTTTGTACTTCACATTATTTCTGCTTGGTGTTTTCTGAATTTGTGATTTGGCATTTCAAATTAATTTGGAGATGATTCTTAGTTATTATTGTTTCAGGATTTCTTTTCTTTCTTTCTCCTCTCTTTGTGTATCCACATTAGATACATGTTGCATCTTTTGGAGTTGTTTCCCGCTTTATGGATAGTCTGTCCTACTCTTTCAGTTTTTGCTGTCTTTCTGTTTGGGAGGCTTCTATTGATATAGTCTCAGGTCAAAAATTCATCATCTGTGTCTAGTCCACCAGCAATCTAACCAACACCATAGTTCATTTCTCTTAGCATTTTTCTATTTCCAAGATTTATTCTTTCTTCTTTATGAAGATCCCATACCTCTGCTTACATTGGCGATCCATCCTTGCATGTCATGTACTTTATCTATTAGAACAGTATCATATTTATCATACATGCTTTAAATTCTCAATCTAGTAATTACACCATCCCTCCATTGTCTGAGTCTCATACTTGCCTCTGTCTCTTCCAGTTGTTATTTTTTGTTTGCCTGTAAGTATGCCCTTGATAACTGGCATGCCGTACTGGGTAACAAAGTGGTATACATAAGCCGTTAGAAATGTGATGGTAAGGCGTTGGGAGGGAGGAAGCATTGTCTAGAACCCTGAGGAGGTCTCCATCATCTAGAGCGCTGATGCACCCCGACTACAAACCTGCTAGTATTTCCCAGTTCCTGTCCCTTGGGTGGGGCAGGAGGGCTACAGGGAGCTGCTATTACATGTTTCTCTTCTGCCATGTGAAAGACTAGAGCTAATTGTAACCAGGAGTTTCGCTTTCATCTTGTTAGATGCAGATAAAACCCTCAGAGGTGAGGACCTGGATTAATAATTTCTCCTGACGCAGAGCTTGTTGAATGGAATAGGGTTCTCTGGCACATTTCCTGCTGCATTTGAGAGTTTTCCTCCAATAAATGCTGTGTGAATACAATAAACCCCAGAAGGGGCGGGGCTCCATGCTCCCATGTTTTCCTATTCACTGTAGCTCCTATGCTGGACTCTACTATCCAGCTGTCTGTCTCCCCACCTGTGAGGCAATGGCTCACCTTCTGCCTTCCCTCTGTACAGCTCTAAGTAGAGTTGTTGAGTTTTTAGTTTGTCTAACTTTTCTCTTGTAGGATGGAGTTGTGACTCCCAAGCTGCCTAAATGAAGAAACAGGAACCATTGTGATTTAACTGTTAGATGTAACAATCTCTTTTGAACGTAGCACAGATACTTAAGTATATATATATATATATATATATATATATATATATATCCAACTCTACGTCTGTGTTTTCCAACTAATTCACAGAATAGAATTAGCTAAAACCCATTCTTTATTGACTAGTAACTGTTTTCTTCCACACTCTTGTCAAATTTTCCTGAAATGAGGAGAAACCTCAGTATGTGACTGATAGAGTGGTAAAATATTTGACTAATTTATAAGAATCATCCTTATAAAAGTGTCTGTGAGATGTGTTTGTACCATGAAAAATTTTTCCTACATATCACTACTTGCTTATTAATAGTTAATAGATGGGAGAAGAGAATAGTGTGTCACACTTTAAATTTGTAGTGATTCTTACTGATTAGTTAAATATAGGTTAGGGACAGATTTATGAGGAGCTAGTCAAGATTCAAATGATGACACTCTCAAAAAGAAAGACAAAAGGAAATTTTTTTCCTTTTACCCTTAAGTATGTCAAAAAGAGTATGAGGGTGATGTTTACCTCTCCACGTTAGTGAGAAAATGATCTGAGCTACTAGCTGAAGCTCTAGTTTCTGATACTGTTCTGAGAGAGCCTGTAATCACGTTTAGTGAGAGACAGTTGTTATCTTTTTAGACCATAGTAGAGAACATGGACACACTCTTCTTGCCCCCATAGACATTAGTGCTATTGGTGAGAACACAGTTGTCACTGAAAACTTGAGTGTCATTATCCATTGAAGTACAGTGATGATTCCAAAGTACTAGTCCCGACACTAACTTATCTTCTCAAGTCTAGTCTTTCTTGCCTAAATCTTTTGATTTAAAATTAACATTACATTCTTTATAGGGCACAATTGAAAAATGTATAGGACTGTTCTTTTTAAATAATACTTTCAAAAGTTTAAAAATTAATTTATAAAATATTTAGAGGCTTATTCCATATAAACCCACTAAACATTGGCTTCCTTAAATTAATACAAATCACTTAGTAACATGTTTTCAGCAAAATGCTGAAAACACAGTAAATATGTGTGTGTGTGTGTCCTTGAATCCTGAGAGTACAGAAGACATACAAAGAAAATCAGTAGCATGTGATGACTCTATAGTGTGTTTTGGGGGCACTAATTGGCAAATTCGTACTTTAAAGAACTGGTAGGAAGTGGCTGTATAAGAAAAGAAGAAAGAATTTCTGGGAAAAAAGAAGCCTTGCGAAGAATTGTGAAACCATGAGACTAAAAGTGAATTTAGTGTAACTTCCTTTCTGAATGTGTGTAATGAGGCCCATAAATGGCTGTTTTATTCATTAAGGAAGCAGAATCAATGTAGCAGCTTAGCATATTCAGACAGTATTTTGGTGAGATTAGTCACACAGCAATGCGTACCTAACAAGACTTAGGTCAGGCTTGAGGACTTCAGTCACCTTCAGAAAGGTGATGCAGCCTGTGTGACCCAACGCTGATGAGTTCCATGCTTCCAAGTCAAGTCAGCACCTTTGGGTTCTGATCGAGCTCTAATTTGTGAATTTTAGGTTGCAGATAAAGATCTCTTTAATATTTTAAATAATGTTTTCCATCTTATAGAGTTGTAATTATAGAAAAATTTAGAAGATACAGAAGAGCACTGAAAATAAAATCAAAAGACTTTGTAATCCTAATACTTATAATTAGCTATTAATAATTTAATATATGTATATATATGTCCTTATATGATTTTTCCAATTTCCAAGCACACAGAAATAATTTTCAACAAAATCAGATCATAATTATTCTACTGCTTTATTATTTTAGCCATTCTTTCCCCAACATTACATAGTTTTCATGACATTATACATATTCTCTCAAAATATGATTCAGTTTTTTCACTATAAAGGAAGTAACGTATTCACCATAAAACTAAAATCAGCTCTTAAAAAAAAATAGGATGATGAGAATCACCTATAATATCACCCCAAATGATAGTAATACATACATTCATTTTAATCCTCAATTGGATTCTTCCAATAGGCATTTAAACACATTAAAGATTTTTGTTTAACAAAGAAAACATTAACAATCCTTCTAAGTATTTTATGTATTTAATTTTTTTGTGAGACATGGTGAGTAAGAGGAATGACTGTTGCCAGTTTTAAGATGAAAGACTTATAGCACAGAAATAAGTACTTCGCCAGACCACACACTAGGAAGGAGCAGAACCAGAGCCTAAAACTAGGCCATCTGCTTCCAGATTTTGCCTTTAAAACATATGATACTGCTTGTCCCTTGGTATCATATTCGCTGTAAGCAAATGCTTTAGTTGCCCCTAACTTCTTCACAGCCAAACTTCTCAGAAGTTATTTATCCTTAATGATTGCATTTCCTCTTGTACCAACCATTTCGTAACACACTGTAATCCAGTACTTTCCTAAGTTAATTTGCCAACACCGTTGGCTCTTGCTCAGATCTCTAGTGAATTTCAGTCCAATAGACACATCGTGTGCCTCGTCGAGTTTGGCTCTCAGCTCTCCAGGGCAAGGGTGGCTCCTCCTCACTCTCTTGGCATGTTTTCTTTGGAGCACCACTGTTCTGTGCTCTCCCTGTGCTTTGGGACACATGCTCCAGGCCTAGGCCTTGGTCTCCCACCTTGCCCAGAAAGGCTCGGCTATAGCCCTTCGTGTCTTCTCACTCTGGACCTCTGTCCTAGGACTCTGTTATGATTTGGGTTTCAAGCACCCCTTTGAGACTTATGTGATTAAGGCTTGGTCCCCAAGGGCCTGTCACCCACGGGTGTCACTTCTACCCACAAACTAAAATCTCTAGGTTACCAACTTTCCTTTTCAATACTTGTTTGTTAGTTTAGATATCACTGCCTTAGGGAAGAATTCCCTTTCCTGAAGGTCTGGATTATATCTCCTATTTCAAAACATAGAGAAATCCTACTAGATATTACTATTTGTGATTTTACTGAATTATTATTTTTGTCATTAGCTGTTTACAGTTTATCTCCCTGTCATATTGTTAGTCTCTAGAGGTAGAAATCCTCTTATACTCGCTGTTGTATTGATTAGCACATGTTCATCAATTAGTGCATAATTACTTTAAGCTTAGTGATAGTTTAACAAAAATGATTTGCTGTACTTTGAGACTTTATATTTGTATTATAACTTATATGAAATCTAGGATCATTGTTTACTTCATACAATAAGACAAAACCTCCTCTCATTCAAAAATTTCAACTTTTTTTTTTTCAAAATTTGAGATGACTTCACTTTAGTCTCTACCTTCCAATAGTTATTATTGGATGGACTAATTTGCTTTCTTAATCTACTTTTTTCCTTAAATAATTTGCTGGAGAGTCATTTTGCTTGTTACAAGACCTAATCTATTATCATATTTAAGTAGTTTATAAAATTTCATTTTATTATTGATTTCCACTATTTTTTCTACAACAAAAGAAAGCATTACAATTGTTAAATAATTTATCTAAATTAAATGACTAATAATTGGCAGAACCAGAGTTCATATTTAGGGTTTTATTAAAAAAACCAAAACCCTGCACATTCCTGATGTGCTCCTGCTTATAAATTATACCAGGTATATTTGTAACTCATGTTATTGACTCACAGAGATGACAACTCCCATAATTCAGAAAGTCACTAGACAATGATGGATCTATCACTTTTTAAAATCTTATGTAGGCATATATAATATTTCCTATATCATCTCTTTGTGGAAATTTTATTTTTGAGTAATGAATAAATTTAACCAGTGTAAGCAATTCTATAATGAGATATATGTCATATCAAATACATTGTGTTATGCAAGTACTATCTAGTTGGGGGGTTACATGTTTTTAATATTGTGTTGTTGCAATTTCACCTTGGATGATAAAATCAAACACAGGGTTCTGTGTCCCTAAGTATGTGATTCTTTGCATTATAGAACTAAAGTGAGTATATATATATATATATATATATACACACACCTTGGCTACTAGACATACTGATAACCTTAGATATGTTTAATCATTTAGGTACATCCCCAAACATTCGATACATGAGAAGATTTATTGATTACCAATTGATTCCTATCCTATTTCAGAAAATGTTTTGACATTATTTCTAAGGCAATTCCTTGGTAAATATACTTTATTCTGTCTGCATTCACAAAAAATAAGGCATCTATTTTCATGAAGTCTTATAAGACATTGATTCTTATCAATCTAGCATAATGACTTGAAAATGCTGGATAAATAAGTTGTTCCATCATTGTGACACACTATAATTTGAACAACGTCTGGTTATTAATGCATGTTGTCATGACTATTTTCTTTGGTATTGTGGTAAGCAGTGGCTGTACAGAGAGCAGCCATTTGCCTTCTTCTACCTCTAGACATGAGCTTTGCTGATCTTGGAGGACATGACCCTGCCTCTTCGTGTCTAAGAAACTGCTTGTAGCATGGCATGGACCTGGTCATTTTACCAATGTGTGTCATTCAGGAGGAATAGACACCAGAGAGCATTGCTTTCTTGGGAAAAACCAACATTCTGGTTATAAAGAAGGGATGGTACAGTGATTTCAATAGAAGAAGAGAGAAATATTTCTTAAAACTGTTGTCTAGTAGAGGTGAAATAAAATGCCTGCGTTCCTGTCTTTCCTGAACCATAATGCTTCCTTCTCCATGCAAAATGCACATTTCAAGTATGCAAGAAAATGCCATAAAATAGGTTAAAGTATTTATAAGAATAGATATGAAGCCTGAAATGATTGTCCTATTAGCTTGATCAGGTGTTTATGAGAGCATTTTACATTTGCTTTCTGCATTATTTCATTTAAGAAGTCTAGGAGTTGTTTTATGGCAATATGATATTAATACAGGGCAGTTCATTGATACTTTGTTTTCATAATGAATAATACTTCTTCTTCATGAAGTAAAAGTGTACTACAATGATTTAAAATAATTTTATGATCTCATAGTGAGACCCTCATAAACACAAGAAACTCACAGTGGTGCCTCAGCCTCCTGAATACTGAGTTTATGGACATATATGACTGGATAAATAGTTATCCTTCTTATTTGTGTTTATTATTGGGAGCTGGCTAAGCTCCCACTCTTATGGATTAATGTACAGAAAAAGATTAAACAACAGTTACAATGCAATATGGTTTATTGAGGTCTAGAAAGGTCAGAATTCTCTTAGAGCTAAGACAATGACTTCTTTGTACTGTCCATATTTATTAGGTCCTTAAAAAAACAGGAGCTGGGAGTACAGGGAAGTGAGGGGGCACAAGGTGTGGGAAAAGGTGTGGGAAAATGAGAAGCCTTGAGAAGTCAGAACAAACACATTCCAAGCAGTGAGTTTTGCTAATTGAGAGAACTGTCTTATCTCTAAGGTTGCCAGTTTATTGCTCTTGAATTCTGAGTGAGATTCAGCTGCAGCTGCCTTATCTTGCCTTCAGAGACTCTAAATAGGAACTTTCCCAACACAGCCTTAGAGCACTATGGTCAGAAACTTCACCCTTATACAGCCCAGGCCCCTCATATATATCAAATATATGGGCACAAGGAAAGACAAGGATATGAGGACTTTAATAATGTACTTTATGAGAAAAATTTAGTAATATATGAGTAAATCTTCATGGTTAATTTAGGGTATTCTAAGTTACCACTTAATGTAAATTCAGTATTTCTTGACATATTTTAAAATTACATCTTAAAAATAAGACTAGAGATATTAAATTTCTATAATGAAGAGTTATAAAATTAACATACAAATATGTATCATTCCAACAATAGAGGAATAATATTAAGAGATAGACATATAATGATCAGTGATACGGAACTGTCTGTAAAACTTAATATGAAATTCAAATTTTATACCCATTTAATTATAAGAATTTTTGAAAAATTATTGTTCATAATTATTTTCATGAATAACATAGTTCACAAATATTTATTGAATAATTAAATAAAACAGATGAGTACTTTTGGAGTACTTGAGTAAATAGTACTTCTGGTTAATTAACAAGCACTAGCTGATTCTAAAGTTATTAAACAAAAAATAAATATCATTTTTAAAGGTTTGGAAATAACTCATGCTTCATCTGGCAATTTGCATTTTTGTTATTCATGACTTTTTTGGTGTGTTCATTTGCTTATTATTTCATGGTGATTTTGCTAGCAATTTCCCCAGCTTACATGATATAATTAATTATATCAGCACTTAATGATGTTTTCATAGAGCATATTTCTGGGGAGATACAATATTTAGTCAATCATAGCATCAGCCATACAACAGAAAGTACATTACCAGGAAGTCTTTGCTAAAGACAGAGTAGAAGTCTAAGTCTTTCTATTTGTAGTAGTTACAGATGTCAGTCCACAATCTCAGATGTACAAGTGATGGATTCCATTCAGTGACTTACTGGTCTGTAATCAAATCAGATTCTTCTCCCAGGGCTATGCCTTAGCCAGGTGCACACCTTCTGTGAGTGGGATGCAACTCTCACAGATGGAAGGCATGTGTGCCATGTCCAGTGGGTTTTAAAGGGTAAGGGCTGCTAGCTAGTTACCTGCCTGGTAATTAACTACCTGTCTGCTCATCAACTAGGATTTCTACAGGGAAGTAGTGCAGAAAATACTAGTCCCTCTTGTGTTCAGGTGTGGTGCACATATGTTAGTGACTCATTCCTTTTCCTATCTATGGTTCAGTTCATTTATGAGGCTTAAGAGAAAGACTGAAACGTTCCTGCTGTCTGATGTCACCCTGAGTGGGTGGGACACTTTCAGAGCCTGCATGGTTCCATGAAGCTACACAGGGACTCCATGGGCTCTGGGTATGGCGCGCCACTCCATGGCCTCTCTGGGGGAGGTTTCATCCATCGTCCTAGGAACATGAGTGTAGCTTCCTCTCCAGATTCTCCTGTCACTCACTGGCAGCCAGCATCAGACTATTTTCCTAGTTAAAAAAAAATGCTTTGATCTTAGGTTTCACTGTTTTCTTCTCAGAGGCACTGTCTACGATAGTCCTCTTAATACACCAGGGACTGGGGAAACACAGACTTGCAACGAGAACAAATTATTAAACCTTTCAACCATTTTGATAGTTCTTCCCATGGCACTTAATAAGAATAAAATATGCAATGAAAATAAATGGAAAATTGCCCAAGAGAAAGATATTAGTTGATATTTCAAAAATAACATCATTCTATCTATGGAGAATATATACATACATATAATATCTTTATAAATGTTTTACCTTAAGTAACGGGGTATTTGTATATTTAAGATTTTATCAAGACATTAAATATATTTAAGTTCTTTTTATTTTAAATTTTATAAAATAAATAGGTCAAATATGGTTATGATTATATCTTTCATAGATAATATTATGTTTTCATTTGAATAAATTACATACTTTTAATGAGTTGAAACTACATAAGCAAATGATAGATTTATAATAATTTCAAGTTCTCTAAGGTATTTTGAAATAATCTTAGCCTTTGAAGAATTAAGAAATCTCTTAACTCTTTTCTTAAATGGAATAGTTGATTAGAAAATTCAAATGTTTTCATTTTTTTACAATACTTAATTGGATGGTTTTGAGCCATTAAAGATTTTGTTATTTCTTCAAGAAAGAAAAAAATAAGGAAAGAAAGAAAGAAAAAAAAAAGAAAGCACCTTCTTTCTCTCACAGAATACAGCCCTTAATGACCTCACATTTTCACGTTTTCCTTCAGGAGACTCTATATGTAATTTAGAAGGTCAGTCCCTGTGAAGTTAATGCTCTAAACCAAAAAGTCTGATTCAGTGCTTCTGTGATACAAATGGATTTGTGGTGACCTCAAAACATAGTTTAAGAGCTTCATTAGTGAAAAGTAAAAATATCTCAGCTATGTCATGATAAATAACTATTTTTGTTATCTTCATGTAGTACCATAAATGTCATTTTCAATGGTATAAGCAAAGATATCGGTAATTATTGACTGTAGCACGATATAAGGTTAGAAGGACATAGTTGGAAGTTTCATATATTTTTCAAATGAATATAAAACTCACCTTGCATGGATGATTGATGGGTGGATTTGTGTATTACCTCAACTGTGTTGAAATATACATTAAAAGTAGATTGAAATCAAATGTAATGAATACTAAGTTAACATGATTTCTTTTGCATCTTTCTTTTTCTAAAATTTTCACTAATTTTAAAGTATCAAGTAGTACTTATGTCCTGTCTGAAGTCTTCAGTTAAAATTGTTAACAACTAAAAATAACATTCAAATTTCTGAAAAACAAGAAGAGACGAGACCAGGATAACCCAAATCTTGTATAAATTATTTAATAGCAAAGAAAAATTATATAAATCATAGATTTACACTCTTTGTTTTGTTTGGCTGTGATTAATGAATTGAAGCTTTAAATCATCTTCATGTTGTTAAAACCTATACGAGATTCTTGCTATCATTAGCATATAGCACATCAATGATTTTATTCTTCTCTTACCTTCTTTTCCTTGTTTTAACTCCCAATTGTAAATATTGAATAGTAGGTGCATCTGTGAATGGAAAAAAAGTAAAGATAGCAAGTGGAACAGCAGATTAATTTTTTTTAATTTTTAATTCCACCATCAAATATAATTGCTATGCTGATCCTTGGTTGCAACTGATAGATTTACTATATGCAAAACGTATCTCTTCAAACTCGTTTCAATTGGGATTTTTTTTCTTGAAATGTAAGCATTACATTAAAGCTTTAAATCAAGTTTTATTTATACAAATTGGTACAATTAACATTATTTGAAGTTGTGCTCTGTTAGGGTAGTACATGTTTCTAAGTATTACCACCATAAGCGGAGTTCTCTTTAGGAAGCTCAGTAATCACATGTACAAATACTCATATTTTTGATTTGTGATATAAAGCAAATATTTCAAACTGTACTGGATTTGTAACTGGTGGTCAGCTTAACACCAGCTGAACTGAATCAGCCTGGTGCCGAGCATGGATGGCCCCCGAGGACTGTTGCCAGCATAAAAAGAAGACCTGGCAAGGAAGAGCATTGTTGTGGGCTCTTCTAAGTGGTGTTGTTTGGAGCCGTTGGTTCTCCTGGAGGAATTGTCGTGCTGGCTTCCCTGATATGAACTTGGCTGTTGTCATTGAAGGAGCTCAGGACTTTGTCACTGAGAATGGCTGTGGTTCACTTTGGGGGAACCTTACTTGGGGCTTACTTCGGGCACCACTTCTGGGCTCTGGAGGTGAAGATGTGTGCTGTTCAATCTCTAGGATATGCTTGCCACACTGGCTTCCTGATATGTACTTGACTGTTCTCATTGGAAGAGTGCAGGACTTCATTGTGGCTGAAGGATGGCTGTGGTACTTTTCAGGGGAGCCCTGGCTCTTATTTTGAGTGTTGCCTCAATCTACTAGCATAGACCCTTCACCCAGCTGGCATAGATTTTCTAGCTTCCACCTCTGACTTTTGGGCCTTTCCTGTGCAGATCCATGAAATCCACTTGCATGAGCCATTGTTGTGAACTCTGGGTTTTCAGCTGGACTCATGCAGGTTATTGCCATGAGACCCAGGCCCTCAGTTGGGTTTTCTAGGTCTTAAGTGTTGTGGACAGATTTCCTGCACTTTCTTGGTATATGACTCCTTGGATGATCCTTATAAATAATACTGTACATTATGTGTCCTGTATGTAATTGTTGTCCTTGAAAATCCTGACTACAACACAACCCTAAATTATTTTTTCTACAGATACATAATACTACCCCATTGCTATTTGGTGTACTATTGAGTATTTTTATAAACATATATATGCATTACCTCATTGAAGCCCCCTAAAGCTCATGTGATGGGTTCTTTGTATTTCAGAAATTGACAAGTTTGACTGTTTTTCCAAATAATTTGTATTTAGGAAAATGAATATTTTCCTTTACATATTCTTTCTCCTTGGGTGTTAACCACCTTACACTAATGCTGTCTGTAAACCCAAGCTAAGACACTGCTACCCTCAGATTTCTATTCATCAAAGTTGATTGACAGTATAAGCTGAACCACAAATTGTGTGGCTTTTAATGTGACTTTTACCTACAATGTATCATCAGTTGTAAAACATTTAATCTTACTAAAAATTGAATATCTTTTATTTTTAAATGTTTATCTGTTTTTACATCAAAAATATACATTAAATAAAGCTGGTAGAATACTCAACTTACTGTTGAAGTTTTGTTTTTCCCTTGCATTTTCCCATCATAAATATCACAGGGTCATTTAATGCAGTAAGACTCATAGCTATGTCTAATGGATTCCTGAGTATTTGAATTTATATGCAACAGTTTGGTATAAAATGCTATATATCACACTCTAAATTGTATTTAGGTAAAGTATTCATTTTAAATTTGAGACAGACACATAGTCCTTCATCAGCCTGTCCCCATGTACATAAAGAAATTAAGTTTTTGTTAAATACATTTTAAGTTACATTTCCAATATATTTTTAACTCAGATTGGATTTATTCAGAATCTTGTGCATTTATATGATTGATCAATATTGATGTAGGATCTGCTTTATCAAATTAATAGTGAAATGTGAAAATTTATAAATTATAAAAAAGAATTTTATCTTAAATTAGTGGTTTAAGCACAAAAGTGTTGAGACTCCTGCTGTATGTCAGTGAAGCCTGTTCACTCAGATGTAGTTGTGTCTTTAAGGAGAATAAATCAGTTGCTATTTTAGAATAAGCATATTTAGACTTTAAAGTTCTGTCTTGTTAATTATAACAGAGCATGTTTTTCATTGATTTTGGTGCATATGTAAGTATCTATCTGCAAAGAAAGCTGTTACAAGTCCTATGTGAAGGAAGCCATCTGCGAGGGGCTGCAGTGATACTCTCACTGTGAGTTCTGTGAGCCTTCCCAAGTTCTGACGAGAGCTCGTGACAAATTTACAAACCACTGTAAGCTTTAATCTGGTCTCCAAAGCCAATGAGCCTTTCAAAATTATTGTGCAGTGCTGATGTTTTTCCTCCTTCATCCTTCTTAAATGTAGCTAACGTGATTCATGACCAAGTAATTGTAACAAAAATTTATATGTGTCAAACAAGTTTTCTAAATATAATGTATTGGTAATCATGATATAAAGATATATGAGAAATAACACATTTTACTCACTTTTTGTTTTCTTTTTTATAAAAGATAACACTAAAATGAATACTCTTTTCTAATCTTAATAGACTTTGAGAAAAATTGTAAAATGTACGCATGAGAACAGACAACAGTATTACTGTGTCTAACTCTGAAGCATCTGATTGCAATGCAGAGTGATTTTTAAGAAAATGATCAGGCCATGAGACATTTTTAATAAGTAAAATAGTTCAACTGTTTTTCTCTTAAAAAAGTGAAGGACATTTTATATATTTTCCTGTTTGATTTATCATATTTTTAGTGCTTAATAAACTGCAGCCTTTGATTCACTTTGGTTATTGCCACCACACGTTGACAACTGTACAGCTGTATGCTAATACTTACTCCAGAGCTTTTGCAAGTCCATGGAAGACACCACAAAGAGTGAGAAGACAGAAATACAGTGGTCTGCTCAGTATATGCCCTTGTCCACTAATCAGCACCCAGCCCTAACCCCAATTCAACTGAATATTAACACGTATAGTGTCCAAGTTAATTGGCTGCATGGAGCCACTGCCCACCAGGTGGCTGTCACACTGTAATTCTGTGTCATCCTCAGGTCAAGTCTTTCTACAGCTTGACCAGAATAAACATCAGGACAGTTGACTTGAAGGATGCTCGGGGTCATTCTATCTTTTGATCATCTTAAATGTGCTCTTGGATGGAAGCAGACATCAGAGCATCTGGATATTACTATCTAGCCTGCCCCACCTCCGTGCCATTCCCAGTGCTCTTCAAGAACTGAACTTTGACTCTGAGCCGTCCACCTTCATGGTGAACATTTCAGGAAACACAGTTATGTGTAGGGTCAGTGGATGTGCTCTGTGATGACCCATTTCTATTTTCCTACTAGCATAAGTTTGATTAAATAGTACCAGTTAATATAGGGGGAAATTTCAGGTCTAAGAGTGGTTGGGCCTAAAATGGCAACAGTAATGGTGGTCTCACTTCAACTTTACCAATAGAACCTGTTTCCATGTCGTGCTTGATTTTGGGAAGCACTCCAAAAATATTTATAATGTGATACACATTGTTGATGCATGGATAGTTTTCTGGTCAAATATAATTAATTTTACCATTAGAAATAACACCCATCCAATGATCAGGTTCCCACCACAGCCTCAGAAGTAGCAGGAAGCAGGAGTATGTGTTGATGAAAGATAGGTTTTCCTAGAACTGGAAGAACCAATAGATTTTATTATCCCAAACTAGCAACACAAAAAACAAGGCTGAGTATAATTAAGTGAGCAAAACCTTTAACAGCAAATGGCAAAATACAAATAAACACATTAGCAAAGCAACTAGGTTTGAAGCCATCAGATGGAGATTGATGGCCTCTCAAGGTTGTGAAAAGTAACAACAGTGTCTCTGGAGCTGAGCTCCAAGGCCTTTACCACAATTCTGATTTCATTTGTTTCTCTTTTAATGCATTTTGTCCTTTCCACAACATGAAACCATGCCCTATGTTTGACATAAATTAAGGAGAATGAACAATTTTTGCATTGTGGTATAAGAAGTAAAGTCATATTATAATAGTTCAATATGATAATTGTTAATAAAACTTATGAACAAGTGTGTTCCTAGTAATATTTGAGAAAGGACAGCATAAAATTAGGAGAATTTTCACATGCAGTAAACACTTTGAAATAAATGCAGTATTAGTATTAAGACTAAGTTCTTTCCAAAACTAAATTTTATGTTAGTATAGTCATAATTCTGTTAGGTTTGTAGATGGTATGAGATTATTAACACAAAAATATATTTTAACCCCCCCCAAAATGCCAAATAAAACTATATACTACTTAGTCTTAATGTGTCAGTTTTCATGATTATAATTTTTTTGCCTGGTTACTGCCAAATTTTATTCATGTTTGAAGTAGGCCTATTCAGTCTAAGATGATAACAGCTTCAGGATTTTTAGAATTGATGCAGTGAGATTATCTTGATTTTTTAACATAAAGTAATACTGTATTGCTCAAATGCATTTGCAGAATAATCTTCTGAAATAAGCATTGATTGTGTACTTGGCGAGAGTGTTTCCTGTATTTTGCTATTTTACTCAAGACCTCATTCATATGTGTCAACATGATGAAAATTTCATAGACAATATTTATTCTAAATAATTGTATTCTATAATATGTACTCTTATAAATGTAAATAATTATTATATATTAACAATTCTGGCTAGTTGCATTAAAATATTATATTAAGGCCATTCTATCCTTATTAAGACATTTTAACATATATACCATTTCTTTTGCTGAATTTCTAATTCTTAAAATGTCAGACAGAAGAAGAAGTGTGGCTGCCATGAGATGTATTTCATTCAGCAAGCCCAGAGGAGATACATAAATACATCTTTTAAAAGTCCATATACATTTTCAAAAAAAGTATTTCTTGATTTAAATTTATTTTTAATTGATACTTAAAAGCATAAATGTTTTACCTGTCCATGGGGCACATAGGAGGTTTTAAACTGTGTATACATGATGTAGTATTTCGATCAGGTTAAACATGTGTATCTTCTAGCATTTATAATTTTTATGCTGAGATAGTCTGAATTCTTTTGCTCAGCAGTCTTTCAGAATTCAATATGGAAGATAATGACATCTACAAACAGTAATGACTTTGGCTTCTTCATTTCCAGTTTTCCTTTTATTTCTTTCTCTTTTCTGTTTTCTCTGGCTAAATTTTTTAACACTGAGCTGAATAAAGTGAAAGTGAGCATAGGGCTTGTTCCGGGTCTGAGGAGACATTCAGCATCTTAGCTTTATTATGATTTTATATGGGGCCTTGTTATATCGTGATATATTCCTTCTATACCTATTTGGGTCACAATTTTTAATAATGAAATTTGAGTTTTACCGAACGACTTTTCTCCATCTCTTGAGATTGTTGTATGATTTTTGTTCTTCCTTATATTAAGGGTAGTATCATGTTTACTGACTCGTGTGTGCTGAACCATCCTCATATTCTTAGAAAGAATCTCACTGGGCCATAATAAACAATGTTTCCAGTGTGTTTTTGGGTTTAGTTTACTAAATTAAAATGACTATCTTCTAGAATATTGGCCTGAATCTTTCTTTTGTTTTGTCCTCGTCTGCTTTGGGTATTGGGATAATGCTGTCTTGATAGAGTGTATTTGAGAGAATTCCCTCCTCTTCAATTGTTCAATTACTTTTTAATAACAAGACATTACTCTTTAAATATGTGATATAACTCGGCAGTGCAGCTATCCCATACACTTTCTGATGTTGGGCTTATGTACTTATGATGCAGTCATGGCTATGTGCATGTGTCCAGGCACTTGGCCATTTCTTCTGTTACCAAATTGACAGTCAGAGATTACAGCAGTCTGTGACAATCCTGTATATTTCTATGGTGTTGGTTGTAAAGTCTCCCTTTTCATCTCTGATTTTATTTATTTGTGATTTTTCTGTTTCCTGGTTCAACTTAATGTTTGTCAATTTTATCTTTGGAAGAACTGTTTCTTCATCTTATTTTTTTGTAGTTGTTTTTATTTAAAGAGAAAAAAACAGGAAAAAGGTAGAAATATTACAGAATTTCAAGAAAAGAAGAAAAACAGTAAGAAATCACTAGTTAATAAATTACATATTGTTCTTTTAGAAATAGTTATTCAAGTTACAAAATTAAAGCACACAAAGTGGACACTCAAGCAGTGAGAGTGCAAACATATCTGTTCAATAATCCAACAAGAAATATGGTTATCAATCCCACACACCTAAACATACATGCAGCTATATATTTTATAGCGCTTCCTATTTCCACTTTTTTTACAATAGCAATTATACATTTTTAAAATTTTATTTAAAGAGAAGGGGAAAAAATCAAAACAGAAAAAAGGGTAGCAATAATACAGAATTCTAAAAGAAAGAAAGAAAAAGGAAAATGAGAAAAAGCTCCACTAAGAAATCAGTAATTTATGAATTATATACTGTCATCCTGGATGTAGTTGTTCAAGTTACAAAGTTAAAGGGTACATAGTAAACATTCAAACAGGCTACAAACAGTTCTGCTCAAAGATCCCACAAAGATTCAGCAATATGATAATCTATTTTACACACTCAAACATACATGCAGTTATATCCCTTAGAACAATTTCTTTTCCTTTTTTTTTACAATAGCAATTACACATTTTGGTTTTATTACACTTGGAGTTCCTATTTACTTTTTACACTAGAGATACAATATGATATTTATAAATATGATTCTTATTTATTTCACTAATGAGGATAGTCTCAAGTTGTCTCCATTTACCTATGAAGGCCTCAAGATCATTCTTTTTTATAGCTGAGTAATATTCCATTGTATAAAAATGCCACATCTTTTTCATCCACTCTGCAGTTGATGGGCATCTTGGTTGTTTCCAGGATTTAGCTATCACAAATTGTGCAGCTATGAACATGGGTGCACATATATCACTGTGAGATGAACTTTTCAGTTCTTCAGGGAAAATACCCAGGAGGGGAATAGCTGGATTGAATGGGACTTCCAATCCTAGTCTCTGAGAATTCTCCATATGGATTTCCATAATGGTTGCACCAGTCTACATTCCCACCAACAGTGGAGCAGTGTTCCTTTTTCCACGCAGCCTCGCCAACATTTGTTATCAGTTGATTTCTTGATGGCAGCTATTCTTTCCGGAGTAAGGTGGAATCTCAATGCTGTTTTAATTTACATTTCTCGAATGACCAATGATGGTGAACATTTCTTCATGTATTTATTTTCCATTTGTATATCTTTCTCTGAGAACTGTGTGTTCATCTCAGATGCCCATTTCTGGAGAGGGTCTTTGAATTTGGGGGGCTTGATGTTTTTCAATTCTTTATACGTTCTGGACACAAGTCCTTTATCTGAGGGATGGGGGTTACAATTCTTTCCCACTCTGTGGGTTCTCTTTTCACTCTGTTGGTGATTTCCTTTGAAGTGCAGAAATTTTTCAATAATATGAGATCCCATTTGTTGATTCTTTGAAGTGTTTCCCATGCAGTTTGCATTTTGTTCATGAATTGTCTGCCTACCCCTATGTCTCCAAGACTTATCTTCCAGTAGATTTAGTGTTTCTGTTTCAATATTGAGGTCTTTGATCCATTTAAATTTTAGTTTTGTGCATGGTGATATGCATGGATCTAGTTCCAGTCTTCGGCATGTAGAGAGTCAATTTTTCCAACACCATTTATTAAAGAGACTATCCTTCTTCCAGTGGATATATTTAGCCCCTTTGTCAAATGTCAGGTGGCTGAGTGTCTTTGTAGTTGTGCTTGCATCTTCTAATCTGTTCCATTGATCCTCAGGTCTATTTCTTTGCCAGGACCAAGCTGATTTGATCACTGTGGCTTTATAGTACTGTTTCAAGTCAGGAATTGAGATGCCTCATGCCTTGCTTTTGTTGCCTAGAATTGCCTTTGCTATTCTAGGTTTCTTCTGTTTCCAAATGAATTTTAGTAGTGTGTTCTCTAGATCTGTGAGGTATGACAGTGGTATTTTGATTGAGATTGCATTAAATCTGTATAACAGTTTTGGGAATATGGCCGTTTTCACAATGTTGGTTCTTCCTAACCAAGAGCAAGGAATGTCCTTCCATTTTCTAATATCCTCTTCAATCTCCTTTTTTCAGCATAGTATAATTTTCAGCATATAGGTCTTTTACATATTTAGTTACGTTGATTCCTAAGTATTTCATTTATTTACATGTTATTGTAAAGGGCGATATTTCCTTAATTTCTCTCTCAGTGAATTCTTTGTTTGTGTACAGGAATGCTATTGATTTTTGAGCATTGACTTTGTATCCAGCTACACTGCTGAACTTGTTTATTACCTCTAGTAGTCTTTTAATGGAGGTTTTTGGGTCTTCTATATAGAGTATCATGTCATCTGCAAATAGTGATAATTTAACTTCTTCCTTTCTTATCTTTACTCCTTTTATTTCTCTCTCTTGTCTGATTGCCCTGGCTAGTGTTTCCAGAACTATATTGAAAAGGAGTGGTGATAGTGGACATCCTTGTCTTGTTCCTGATTTTAAAGTGAAAGCTTTCAGTTTTTGTCCATTTAGTATAATGTTGGCTGTTGGTTTGTCATAGATGGCCTTTATAAGGTTGAGGTAGACACCATGTATTCTGAGTTTCTGAAGGGTTTTTATCATGAACATGTGTTGGACTTTGTCAAAAGCTT